>JAQNCB010000023.1:1697194-1708656 GCA_030068295.1 Euristhmus nudiceps | reverse complement strand
GTAAGGGAAAGGCCGCAAGTTCAGTACCGACTCTGGTTTGGGACTCGGCTCTAAAATCTTGCAAGCTGATTGGTTGAGACAAATTTCCCAGCGTTCATGTAACAGCAGAAGAAGAAGAGGCTGGGATCCGAATCTGAGTCAGTAGCTCACGGCATTTTCCTGAACTTTTTCCCTATTTTTCCTTATTTTTTTATTTTTCGATTAATATTTTTTAAAAAATCCGCCAGTCTCTGACGCCACAGAAACTGACGCGCGATATAGCGAGGGCTGGCTGTATATTTATATATATATATATATATATATATATATATATATATATATAGTACAACATTGTAGCAAAATGCTGCTAAAACAGTACTCGATACACTTGTGCGTAGAGCAGAATATATAATGTTGTTCATTAAATTTGTCTGACGAGCGTACTGTGTGCATGAAACTTAGAGTCACAGAGAATCATGTGTTTCATTTTAGTCATTCTATATATATATATATAGTATTTTTGCATTAGACTACGAATCATTAATCTTAAAATTTTATGGTAGTAAGAAAATATTCCAGAAAATAAAATGAGAAAATTGATATAAACCTGTTAATTGTATAGATTATAAAGCAGAACTAGTGACAGAAGAATTTTGCTCGATGAAAAGAGTAAAAACAGTAAAAAAGAAGACATTTGCAGTTACTGACAGCGCAGGACAAATGAGATATAAAAATTCGCAAAACATCCTCAGACCATCATGAATTAACCAAACAACTAATAAAATTACTTTTACTCTTTCACTCATCTCTCCCTCACTTATCTGCTTTCTCAGCAAATAGACCTCAGAACATCAGGAAAGAAGAACACATCCCCATTCTCATTCTGAACACTAGAACACCACTAGAAGTGTTCACACGCCCCCTTCGTGACACGCAATGCTAGCCACCTGCCTCTTTTTGAACCACTGTGCATGCACATTTGGGGGTGGTCTAACACACTCAAAAGGAAAGCCTGATCCACCCCCTCATACGAATGAGCTCACAGACGCCCATGATTGGCTGGCGATCGCTGTGAGTGACAGGAGAGTGAGAGTATGCCGCTCCTCCCTCCCGTGAGAGCTCGGCCAATTCGCTCCCATGGACTCCGGGCTACGAACAGCTGTGTGCATTCAACCAGACTCAAACTTATGATCTTCAGATGTTTAAGTTTCAAATGCAATACTCAAGATTAAGTTTAAAGTGTAACGCTCATGATTAGAGCAGGTCTCGAACGGCGTAACATTGTAACACCATGCACCTTATAATTAAACCTCTACCATTTACCCAGTGTTCATCATGCACTGTTACCATATCATACTCACTCTTCTGTACGTGTGAATATGTTAATACATGTATAAGACTATGAATGTGGGAATATGTCAATAGATATATATGTGTGTATATGTGTCTATGTGTGCATACAGGTATGTGTACTTATGCATATGTAGGTATATGCACATGTATGACTTAGTTTCGTCTCTTAGTTGTATTTTGTTTACCGCATTTTCCGCACTATAAGGCGCACCGGATTATAAGGCGCACCCTCAATGAAAGGCCTATTTGAAAACTGTTTTCATCTATAGGGCGCACCGGATTATAAGACGCACCTGAGTATAAGGCGCGCCTTCAATGAATACCGTAGTAGCTTGCGTTATGCATCCACTAGATGGAGCTGCGCTAAAGGGAATGTCACCAAAGCTGAGTGGCATGCCCCACCCCCTCCTTTGCTGTGTTAAGCTGGCTGTATAAACTGTGGCTAATAAGCACGCAGCTGCTTGATTCGTGCATGTACCGTCATGGAAAGAAAACTGTGTGCTTGAGTTCTGTTACGGACTATACTGTGTGTACACTGTCACTGATAAAAGACTGTTTGCGTTGAGTTTGGTATTCCTATCAGCCTGCTGAATGTCGGTAAAGTTACGTCCTCGCTCTTCATGATTACGCTGTCTGGTTGCACCACGGACTCTGTGCGCAGCGTTTTTGTCCGTCTGGAATTCAGTCAGTGTTTTTTGGAATACCCTCAATAAAGGTTTGTTTTTGTTTTCACCCATCACTGTCGGCTTCGTCTCACAAATGGATCCTGACCAGCCCAGCCTGGTGGAATTTAGCATCCACCTTAACACCCTGACTACCACAGCCATGATTAATCAACATTGGTCCATATATAAGGTGCACCTGACTATAAGGCGCACCGTCAGCTTTTGAGAAAATTTAAGGCTTTTAGGTGTGCCTTATAGTGCGGAAAATACGATACGTTCTTTTTATAAATGCTGCTAAACACAAGAGCTGCCAAACAGATTTTCATTGCTTATGCAACAGTTGACAATAAAGATCTCTTTATCTTTTATCTTTATCTTTAATCCTATTAGGTTGTGAAGAGCCTGGAGCCCATCTCATCGAACTAGGCAAAGGCAGGGGACCCTGAACAGCTTACCAGGACATCGTGGGGCCAAGAAACACACAACTATTCACACTCACATCCAAACCTGGGGTAATTTGGAGCAGCAAATTAACCTAATGTGCATGTCTTTGAACTGTGGGAGGAAACCAGAGTACCTGGAGGAAACCCATGCATGCACACGGAGACCATGCAAACTGCACACAGAAGCACGCAAGCCCGGGACTCAAACCCAGAACCTTTTTGTTGTAAGCCACACATGATCAAAACTACACCACTGTGCCTCCCTCAATAAAATCAGATACACCAAATTCCTGTCTTACGTCCTCGTCCTGTAGCATTTCCATGTTCAGAAATTCACCTTGCAAAAAAAAAAAAAACATGTGTTGTGTTTAGAAAAAGGCAGCACTGGTTACAGGATGGAATCCGTTGAGGGGAACTAGTATGGTGGATTTAAAACCGGTCCTGCAGATCTGTTTGCACAGGTGAGTCACACTTGCCTCTGGCACCACACCCCCCACACCGCTCTCTCTTATTTTAACTTGAGTAAAAGGGGGAAGCTCGGACTGGGAATGATTCCACAAATGCCTGCTGCTGTATGGTACTAACAGGAAGTTGCAAAGCAAAAATAAAAGCATTAACATGCATTACATTGACATGCATTATGCAGTAGTGATGAGAAAAGTTGCTCGAGTTGCTCATAAATGATCTGCACTACTTATTTATAACTCAAAGAGAAAAACCATTCCAGCCTCCTTTGTGAGCTCTGGGCAATTCAACGTACAGAGGTTTTCCATCAACATTACAACCTACAGAAAGTCATGACTTTTCATGTGTATCATTTCAGTACTAATAATATTTCCCTTTATGTAAATATCATAGTAAAGGGATTGCGTATGGGTCACTCACTTCCTTACTACCTGGTTTAGGTAATTAACAAACTAGTGGATGTGACTGACATTGCGCGATGTGCTTGCAATGTTCTTCGCCATTTGTCTTTTTCAAAGGTGTCCGTAGCAGTCAGACCCCATACCATCAGATGTTGGGTAACAAGCTCTTTCCATGTGTAGTTGTTATGTTTTGGTCGTACCTTCCACTTGGAGGCCCACAACACTTCTAGTGCAGGTGTTACTGCGTTGCCCATGCCTGACCCAGCGGTGACACCTGTTTCTCAGGTGTGTCATCAAGAGGGATGATCCCAAGCCGATTACAAAGACTTGTATAACTGATCCCATCCTCTGCTTTCACATGGCACATCCACCTCAATATAAATCTCTCATTCCTTTCAAAGCACCTTACATTCTTTCTTTTCAATGGTCAACATTCGCTGACATATAGAAGGGCACTTCTTTCACAGCGATTAAAGACGTGACCATAGGTATAGTAAGTGAGACTCCTGCATGATAGAAGGGACATCAGTTCTCTGAACTTCCCCCATGGCATTCTCGCTCTGGAAATGCTAGCCAGCACACAACCCCAACCAGGACATATCATACCTCCACTGTAGCAAAAGGATGCAGCAGCATCTAGTTTTTATTCTCCAACTGTACCCGGAAGAGGGGCCTCCTACCAATTGGCCGTGCTAAAACAAATCAATGGCTTCATCTAAAAATGAATCAGGGACAAATGCCAGGACACTTATTTTGCAGGAAAGCATTGCACCCTACATCCTTCCTACAGACAGGACATGTATCTTTACCAGAGTCTCTAAGGGTGTTCAGGTAAAGTCCCAATACCATCACCTTAGTTTTATTCATAGTAACTCTCTGATCTAGACTCAAGACCATTCTTCCACACAAGAACCTTCTCCATGAACTCATCCAATGATTCAGCAACAATTACTAAGTCTTCTACATAGAGCATCTCCCATGGTGCATGAATTGAGAAATCCCATGACAAATCCTCATGAACAGTATTGGGCTGAGAACAGAGTCTTGGTGGACACCAATGATGACATCACTAAAGGAGTTGCTAATACGGACCCTGCTGCCATTGTTTGGACTGTTCTCGCCAATCACTCAGGTACTCCCAAGTGCCTCAAAGGCCCACCACAGAATATCACAGGGCACACAATTGAAGGCCTTTTTCCAAGTCAACAAACCAGAAGTATAGGTTTCTGTCCTTGGCTAAATTCATTTCCTGTAGCTGCCTGACAATGAAAATAGCATCAGTTGTTCCTCTTCTTTGGGCAAAGCCAAACTTCATCTCATCTAAATCTATGATGATTTTGTCTAACACCCTTTCGGCCCATTGTCAACATTTTTTATCCACCCACTACCCATACTGCCTATAGGCTTATTCATGAGGGTCACAGGTGAAGCTGGAGCCAATCCCATTAATCCCACCAAATCTACAATCATTTCTGTGTTTAAATCTTAGACAAACAGCTTCCCTTTTAAAGATTTTATTGGCGCTTATTTGAAAAATGAGTAAGATGATGTCATTAATACCCAAGTAAAGTCTAACATTCATGCCATTCAGAGACAAATTTATGTTGGGGGAGTAAAAATGCACAACACAACACCTGAAATACTGAAAGAAATTATGTTTAAGGTCATACATCTCTATGTTAACTTAGGCCTTGATACAGTTATCATGCTAAGATTCAGTTTTCTAACAACCACCCATAAAATCATTGATAAAATGCACTATTGAGGCCGGTGGTGTACTGGGTGGGTTAGAGAGGTCGTGGGTTCAAATCTCAATTAGACCCCCACTGTGCTAAGACCTCTGTGTAAGGTCTTAACCACAAGTTTACCTCTGTCCACCCAGCAGTAAAACTGTGTACCAGTAAAAATACTAGGAAGGTAACCTGCGATGGACCAGCGTCCCATCCAGGAGGAGGCAAGCTCCTCGTTCACTTCATGCTAAAGAAACCTGGATAAGCTCCGGCTCTGATGAGTCAATAATCTAAAAACACTTCACCTTACCCATAAAATTATTGATAAAATGCACTGTGTGTTTTGAATCTTTTCTATCATAGACAATACTACCTGTTTCAACATCTTCAAAATGAATAAATGCAGTCATTTAGCCATCGCAGTGTAGCCTTTCTCAGAGTCACTCAATTAAAGCTGATCATCAAATAATATCAGTCGCAGTCTAAGTTCCACATGA
Source organism: Euristhmus nudiceps (assembly GCA_030068295.1). NCBI lineage: Eukaryota > Metazoa > Chordata > Actinopteri > Siluriformes > Plotosidae > Euristhmus > Euristhmus nudiceps. The sequence goes on along the minus strand of JAQNCB010000023.1, from coordinate 1,703,123 downwards.
TAGTAAAGGTTGTCGGCAAAGGCAATGATATCAGCTGTACCCCCTGGCAAAACTGTCCAAACTGAAATGCATATAAAACTAGAAAAGCACTCGGAGAGCGCAGACCTCCGCCAGGCCATAGGGTCAGTAAACTCTTTTCTATCCTGGATCCAGACGGTGATCCGGATCACCTCCAAAATCTAATCGATTGTTACTTTTGCTCGTCTGGACATTCGGTAAAAATTTGGTGAAAATCCGGCCGTAACTTTTTGAGTTATGCTGTTAACAAACAGACAGACAGACAGACAAACAAACTCAGATGATTACATAATCTCCACTGGCGGAGGTAATAACAACGTATGAGCGTATATGTGAGAGAAGGTAGAAAAACCATGTGATACATCACCGGTAACAATAGCTGTTCTAGCAGGCATGATGATAGGAAGAGTCAACACCTTCCTGCTCATTCTCTATTGACTGGAGGGATCAGCTCACTGTGTTAACAGAGACGAGAACAAGCACACATCCTTCCGTCCTGATCTGCAGACCCTCGGGCCTGTCTGAAGACAGAACACATACTTTACCCTTCAGCCAGCTTTTCTTCTCCTCAGTTGGAATACACCCTGTTGAGGACCATCTGAAGATCACGAGGATGCCTGATCAATCATAACCGTCGTGATTATGAACAGTTCATTTATTCAGGTGTTCATTTCCATCTACATGAAAATCAATGTTTATCTGTATACAGTCGAACCTCACTCGTACGGACTAAAAGGGGTGATGGGATGTCCGGATTAGTGAATAGTCAGGTCGAGTGAAGTGTTTTTTTTTTTTTCGGGGGGCGGGGCTATACTCCATACTGAGTACTGTACAAGTAAAATCAACTAAAATTTCTGTAAAAGCGCAGTAGTACTGAACATTTAACACTCAAATAATACATTTATATTGTACAGTAAATACATGTAATACATATTGTAATACATTATACAGTAATTCATTTAACGTAGCTGCTCGCGCGGAGTGCTCGCGAACTACCCTTAAACAAAATAAAAAATAATAAAACAAAATAAAATTGGGTTGTCCGTAGGGCCCGAAATCCGGTCCATTGGGGTCCGGTCAGGCGAGGTTCAACTGTATATGACCGAACGTAAGGCCTCTTGTGGTAAAGCGGGAGTTTGGCTCTTTTACAAAGCCACCTGACATGATGCTGGCGTACACTTTGATATCCTGTAAATTCAAAATGATTAAATTATTAAAATTCTTCACCAATAGCAGAGGAGAACCTCAGTGATTCCTCAGTGATAAAAGAGCTGCGTTATTATCTTTATGGAACCTCAAGTGGCCTGTGATGGACTGGCTAGCTGTTTAGGATGTACCCCTGCCTTCACCCAGAGTTGGCGGAGATAGACCTTAGCCTCCCCTGACCCAAAAAGCATGATGTCTGAGATTACAGAGGAGGAAATTAATAAAAAAACAGATAAATAAATAAATAAAATAACAGAATAAGCTTCTTGGACCAAAATGTAGCATTGTGTGTCTTTTAGTTTGTTTATTTTGTTTTGTTTTGCTTTTTTAATATTTGATATGGCCCGGGCGGCTCAGTCTGGGCTTGGTGCGTTTCAGTGTGGAGTCTGGATGTTCTCCCTGGGCTTGCATGGCTTTCCTCGGGGTATGTTTTCCTATCACAGTCCAAAAGATATGCGCATTAGGTTAATCACCTGTTCCAATTTACCCCGAGGTGTACGTGCAAATAATTCCTCGGGGTACTCCGGATTTCACCTCCAGTCCAAAAACATGCACAGGCGTCTAACTGGCTGTTCCAAATTGTCCGAAGGTGTGAATGTGGTTGTATGCCCTGTGTTGCCCTGTGATGGTCTTGCGAGCCGTTTAGGGTGTACCCTGCCTTGTCCCAGAGTCGGCTGCGATAGGCACAAGCTTCTCCATAGAGAAAGCAGGATGGTGAATGGATATGGCCCCAATAACAGCCTCAGTGCTGTTGAGTTCAGCCCACTCTTCCACCATGGACAGCTTTAGACTTCCCAAAACATTCCATCATGGTTAAGTGAGGGTGGGCTGAAAAGTTCATCGGCTGATCATGATTAAAAAGGTCAAATTTGATCAGATATGCTTTATTTTCAACATCATCTGCCATGCGGTCTACACACGTCTTCCATCAGCATCACTCCTTCGCAGTCAGCTGACGATGCAATGTAATGCACTGCTATCGATCCATTTGTGCACAGGAAGTTTACAGTGATAATCAAGCCATAATAAAAACAGCAAATCACATAAAGGATGAAAAAACATCCCTATAACTCCGCTCGGCAGCCTCGGCAGTGAGCGGCTCCGGAACCCTCCGACCCTGTGAGGTGTTTATAGAGTCGTTAGTATGCGCTCATTACAAGCTTACGGTGTTGATGTGTGTACACTGCTTTAACATAACGAGGAGCTTCTCGCTCTGTTGATTCAGTGTTATGACTGGTGTCGGCCAAAACCCTTTTTAAATACACATTGTGCTGCTGTTTGCCGGAGCATGCGTGTAATGTTTGCTCACAGTTGTAAAAATCTCCTTTACAGTACTATTCATAGTACCCCTGAAACACGCCCAAATCCACCCGTGAGTGCAGATTAGTGTCGCTAAGAAGGGCCATAATATCCCAATTAGACTGGAATTAGGCTGGGCTAGCCCGACTCAGGGTAAATCAAGAGGAATTCATTACCAGAGCAGTCACTCTGAGCTGCATCGGGCGCCAACACTGCTTTCATGGAAATAAATAAACAAATAAATAAATAATAAATAAATAAATAAATAAATAAATAATAAATAAATAAATAAATATTCTTTTTATAAGTGTGTATCACCGACAATGTGTGAGCTGTTCAAACAGTTGCATGTTATAAAAGCAGGAGAGAAGTCATTTAAATAACACAACATTAGCACTCTGGTGCTGCGGGAGCGTGCGTGTACGTACACACGAACAACATCCTGACCAGGTCGTGTTGGACTCATTAAATACGTCAATCCTGTAATATCTTCTGATGCCTGTTTGGCAAGGTTGAAGATTCAAATGTGTGACTTTGGAAAAACCCTCATAACACACACACACACACACACACACACACACACACCACACACACACACACACACACACACACACACACACACACACACGAATGAGCAGTGTGTGGCCCAGGGCAGAGGGAAGATGAGAAGTGAGGTGATGAGTGTCCGTGATGGAGCAGCCTGAATCATGGTACGAGCAGGCTGCAGGGCTGGAAGCCTTTCATTGTGTGTGTACATGTAAGAGCACGAGCATTAGAGCAGACTGTGGGATGAAGCGATTATAAATGAATTATGTATCCCACATAACACTTTGTTCCAGATGAAGTCCTTCGTTTCTCCCCCGTTTTACCTCCTGGGTGAAGATACGGGTTTATATTATATTTGAAAATGCGTAAGCTTACACTCAAATAATATTCATCATCATTCATCTTCAAACATATCTACAGCTTCTACAGCATGAGCTGTACAACAAATACCTCTGGATAGTTTATTATTATTATTATTATTATTATTATTATTATGATTCCTTGGTATTGAGCGCCCCCATGTGGTGACTGACCTTTACTGTAAGTGTAGATCTCATCTCTGCACATTCAGGTACAGTGGTGTATAAGAGCAGGCAATGAAATGCAACTGTACACTTGATAAAACTTCTGTATGAGTTACCTCACACACTGTTCTGCTCTCCAGTGGCTGCGTTTTTAAGGCTCTATAAGATTATTTGGCTGTTAGCAACCCATTCATTCATTTTCTAAGCCTCTTAATCTTAATTAGAGTCACAGGGAGGCTGGAGCCCATCTCAGCCGATTCTGGGTGCGGGAAAAGTACACCCTGGACAGCTCGCCAGGCCATCGCAGGGCAGAAACACGCTGACGGCTCTGCAGCTCCTCTTGATGAAAGTCAGCGATGGTTCTTTTACATCCCTCTCACCACAGACAGGGAGAGACGCGGCCGGCCTCTGGTAACCCAGTTAGGAGCACTGGGGGGACAGCAGAGACGGCCCAGTGACAGTGGGGCTTGGACCTCCAGTTCTGGGATCAGTAATCCAGCACCCTACCCCCGGGCCACCACTGCCCAACTGAAGAACCCAAGAACCATTAATTAAATGCTATACCTGACAGGGTACACCCTGAAAAACTTGCCAGGCCACTGCACACACACACCCACACACACACACCCACACACACACACACACCTAGGGGGAATTTGAAGCAGCCAATGAGCCCAATATGCACATCTTTGGACTGTGGGAGGAAACTGGAAGGAGGAAACCAGGGAGAACATGCAAACTCGAGCTCCTGAGTGGCGAATCAACAAGCTATTAACTCAGCGATCACAAGTTCGAATCCGGGTTAATGCCACAGCCATCCGTACCGGGAGTCCATGGGAGGGAGGGACGCCATACGTTCACTTCCCTGTCACTCACAGCAGTCGCCAGCCAATCATGGGCGTCTGTGAGCTCATTTGTACGAGGAGCGGATAGCGTTTCCATCCAAGTCTGTTAGACCCGCCCCCAAATACACATGCGCAGCAGTTTGAAAAAAGGCGGCTGGCTAGAATTGCATGTCACAGAGGGGGCGTGTGCATGATTTTGCCCCTCGCTGGTCGGTGGTGGTCGTGTGACAGAGAAGGCGATACCTGATGGGTGGGACTTGGATACGACTAAATTTGGGAGAAAAATGGGGAAAAGAAAAAACACGTAGACTACACACAGAAGTGCCCTTTCCAAGCCTGGGGCTCAAACCCAGGACCTCCTGATGCTGCAGTAAGTTTGGATGGTGTTTCAGGTTCATCGTGTGGGACAGTGAAGGACCCCGGAGTGATTATTCACGCTGCGCTCTCAGCTGAAGCTCATGTAGATGATCTTACCCAGAATGCCTTCTGTCATCTCAGGAACATTACTGAAATAAGAACTGGGATGTCACTGTGTGAATCGGAAAACTTGTTCCTGCTTTGGTTACCTGGAGAGTAGATGATTGGAATGCGTTCATTTCTGGATGTTCTAATAGGAGCATAAACAAGCTCCAGTTAGTTCAGAATGCAGCAGCCAGAATCCTTACACTGCACTGCTCCCAATTAAATTCTACATCAAATATAAAACAGCACTTTTATTCTGGAAAGCATGTAACGCTCTTGTGCCACATTATCCGAGTGAAATTCTTGTTGTTTACGATCGACTTAGATCACAAACTGCAGGCTGATACCTCGGAGAACGAAGACTACCGCAGGGGCGGAGCTTTCTCTTCCAAAGCCTCACAGTTATGGAACAACCTTCCAGTTCATGTTCGGGACACAGACACAGTCAGTTGAATGCTGAACTCCATATTTGCGCTGAACACCAATAAGCTCATGTTTTACCCTCACAGGATTATGAGCACAGCAACCTCTCTCTCTTTCCGTCTCCGTAGTTTTGCTGAGGTACACATGCTACTTCTGCGACACCAGTCATCCTGAGTTTGCATGTCTTCCTCGTGGTCATGTGGGTTTGCTCTGATTTCCTCCCACAGTGTAACGACTTGCACATTACTAAGCTACCTGACAGCTTCAAATTGGCAAGTTATTCGGGGTGAATCCCCACCTTTGCTCCAGCCTCCCCACGACTCTAGTTGGAGTAAGTGGTTTGGTAAATGTGAATAAAGGCATGCAGATTTAACGCTGACAGTTAGAGAAGGCTTGATGTTAAATTCCACTCAGTATAATGAGTGTTATGTAAAAATTCAATTCATCTGAAAATAAAAACAAAACTTAGCTAATGTTTAAGATTCTGTATACATTGGGGTTCAAAGAACTAATTATTAACTTGAATGATCTATTCATTCATCCATTCATTTTCCAAACCGCTTATTCCTAGTTAGGGTCGCGGGGAAGGCTGGCGCCCATCTCAGC
>JAQNCB010000023.1:1403996-1422191 GCA_030068295.1 Euristhmus nudiceps | reverse complement strand
AACCTCTCACTTCTGGGGATACTCTGTATCACTTCATCCAGCTCACTCCAGAATTTCTCATTCTCTTCTAATTCACACTAACACCACTAACAACATTGAAGATCACGCCTTCAGTTTCTAACTTGATACTCATTACTCTGACATTGGTTTCAACTCCAGAACATTTCTAACAAGCTCCTCCTTCACGATAACTCCTCCTCCATTTCTCTTCCCATCTACACCATAATAAAACAGCTTGAACCCTGCTCCTAGACTTCTAGCCTTGCTATCCTTCCACCTGGTCTCCTGAACACACAGTATGTCCACCTTCCTCCCTTGCATCATGTCTTGCATCCTCTCCTTCTTTGAGCTCTAGCTTTTCTTGTCAGAGTCACAACATTCAAAATCTTTACTCTCAGTTGCAGACTCTTGCATCCTCTCCTTCTTCGACCCACAGTAGTCCAATTTCCACTAGTGCCCTGTTGGTTATCGGCGCTGATGTTGGTGGTTGTTAACCCGGGCCTCGAGCGATCTGGTATGGAAGACATACAATTGATTCGCATATTTACTTTGGCACAATTTTTACACTGGATGCCCTTCCTGACCCAAACCTCTGTATTTATCTGGGCTTGGGACCGGCACAAGGAAGACACTGGTTTGTGCCCCCTTTAAGCTGCTTTATGTGAAGACACTGATCATGTTAATGATTTCTCACAATAATTATCAAAAATGATTTAAGGTAGCAAGCAGATAAATATCAATATGCAACACTTCATTTCCATAAATATCTGCAAATATTTACATTTTCAAATAATTACTTTTGCAACATTTTAACTAGAAACTAACAATTTTTAACAAATCATGAACTACATTGCGATGTGTTTTTAGTTATCGCTCATGTAACAGACAAAAATCAACTTTGAGATTTTACTGCACTTATCACCAAATCTACAGGCACTTTTTCTGCTCGTAGTGCGCTGCCCGGGGGGTAGTTAGCATGACAGCTTGCATGACATGTTCTGAAATGTCTCTCAACATTGTGCCACTTTGATGTAACCACAGTCGCCTCGCAAACAAGACACACCCATGAACCTTTCACAGTGGTAATTCACTGTGAAACTATATGTTTTCTTTATCTTTTGTGCCATGTTTTCGGGGGTAAATCATCTCGTCACCTTCACTGCACCCGCTAATATGCCACGCAAGCTACCATGCTAACTATTCACCGAGCAGCGCACCACGAGCCAAAAAAGGCTGCGAGTTAAAAACAGGTTTGCGCAAACACCAGTATTTTTTCACGAAACCGGTGAAAAACTCCCAATAAGCAACCAGTTGCCATGAAGACCAGCTAGCTCAAATGTAATATGAAACATTTTTTAAAGGTTTTTTATATTGTCATTTTCAATTTCACACCACATGTAAGTGTGATTTACAAAAGAATAGCGACAAAAAAAATTAGATGCAGCTCACTGGTAATTGGCACTACGGTGAGCTATTTTTAAGGCAGCTCCGTGGGCTACTCATGTGGTCCTTGTGGGCTACCTGGTGCCTGTGGATACCACGTAGGTGACCCCTGGCATAGAGGATAGCACTGGACACAACATACTCATGGAGTCATTGAATGACCTTGGCCGCCTCAATAAATAAAGATGCCTCTGGCCCTTTTTGTAGAGTACACTAGCGATTTTAACTTAGTCCAATTTATTATCAATATAAACTTCATCATGGAACCCAGCCAGTCCAAGCCCGTAGAGGAGACATAGGTCGGCCCTCCCATGGACCCATCAGCTGTGGGAGGAGCTATAGGGGTCGGGTGCAGTCTAAGCCAGATAGAAGCCAAAGGCATGAGTTCATTATATCATAATAATTGATACTACTTCATATGGCCATCAAGGTTGACCTGGCATGTCGGAGTTCTCTTCTGACCTTAGTTCTTTGTGCCAGGGTGGATTTAGCAGCTTTCTTGCCATGGAAAAGGAGGGCCCATTCTCCATATGAAACCATACTGCTGCTCACAAATGTTCACTTCTGCCCTTAGTATAGCTTCCACTACTCTTTCCTATAACTTCATTGTATGGCTCCCCAACTTTCCCTGTTGATGAGCCATACAGTGAAGTTATGGGAAAGAGTAGTATTGTTACATTCAACCCTGAACATAAAGCATGGTTTGGAAATAAGAAATCTGAAGAACTAGAGAAGACAAAAATCAAAAAGAATAAAAGAGAACCTTGAACATGAAACATGAGCATAAAAACTAGAATCATAACAGATGTAGGCAGCACTGGTTGAAGTTTTCGATTTTGTGGAGGTGTCTAACATGCGTGGTCCACCTTTTACTGCCATAGAGTAGAGTTGGAAGGATTACAGGAGGAGTTTTGGAGAATTACAGGAGAAGGATTACACAAGGAGTTTTGATTAAATATTTAAATTAAAGTCTTGAGGAACAATCTGAAATTCCCAGATTGTCAGGAAGAGTTGGTGAAGATTTGACAGGAGAGCAGGACTACCAAACTTTAGAACTTCTGCTGGAATGGCATCAGGCCCAGGGCTTTACAAGAGGATAGTTGTTTCACGGCCTTGGAGATTTCTTTGAGAGTTGGTGCTACTTCGAGGTAGAAGAATCGATGGGGTCTAGGCCAGATGTCCTATGACCAGAGACCAGTTTTATCCCTTCGAACACCATCCTAGTATTGTGCTGATTGAAAGCTTCTTCAATTTCCAGGGCTCTGTCAGTCCACCAGACTTTTTCATATCCCAGATGGCATGCTGGAATTTGTTCGGTGCCTCTCTGTAGCATGCTATATTGGCTGGAGTCTCAGCCTGCATGATGGCTTTGAATGCAGTGTACTTTTCATTGAGAAGGGTCTATATCTCAGCATCATTTTTGTCAAACCAGCTCGTGGTCTGTCCAGCAATCAGCACTTCTGCGGAAATGGGAGTCGAGGACATCCGAGATGTGATGCTGGTTCACAATTATGTGGTCGATCATGTGCCATTGTTTTGATCGAGGGTGCTGCCACATGCCTTTGTGGGTGTCCTTGTGCTTGAACAGGGTATTTGTGATGAACAATCCAAATCTTGCACACAGCTGTAGGAGCATTAGACCTTGCTCATTTTGAGCTCCAAGACCATGGCTTCCTAGTACGTGAGGCCAGGTGCTAGAAACTGCTGACCAGGGCATTGAAATCACCAACGAGAAGTATCCGGTCACCATGGGAGACCTTGTCAAGTGCTTCAGCCAGCAGGTCATAAAATTGATTCTACTCTTCTGTTGGTCTCTTGAAGGTAGGGACATATACGCTGATGACGGCTGCATGGCACTTCTTTATGAAGGCCAGTCTTGCTGTCATGACACCAGAAGTGGGTCCTTCCCAACTGACAACACAAGATCGCAATGAAGACTTGATGACAATGGCTACACCTTTGAATTTTGGTTGGTCTTCTTGATGTTAAGAATTAAGAAAAGTATAGTCACCATCTGTGAATTCACCGATGCTAGGAATCCTGCATTCACTGAGACCTGTGATGTCAATGTTGAGGCATTTAAGTTCTTTTGCCACAAGTTCTGAGCGTCTCTCTCTGTAGCATTCCTATTAATGTTGGTATCAGACAGTGTCCTTATATTCCAAGAGCCTAGCCAAATTTATGAAACGATCCTCTTTTGTGTGTGTGTCTGGACGTGTTGTGCCCAGGAGGTCCGGTTGGCTTTATTCGGGGGCCGCCATGGGTGCGGCGTTGCTGTCCGTTCACATGCAGGGAGTGATGTATTGTATTGCTGGAGTCTTTAACAGGTAAATAGATATCATATAGGTTCAGGTTGCTGGCCTGAAACAAGTGAGCAAGCAGGCTGCCCTCTTCGGTGCTTACATACCTGGGCTGGTCACAGAGTAGAGTGGACACACAGGGTCAGGGGCTGACCTTGACAAAACATACTGCCCGTTGAGAAGACAGGCTGACATCTTTCTCCACTGCAGATGTGGTACGCCTAGCACAAGCATAATTAAAAAAATTAAAATAAAATAAAATAATAATAGTAATAAATAATATTTCAAGGACATAGTTTCCCTTGCTCGGATGTGGGTTAGCAAGGGGCTCAAAAGTGAGTGCCTGGTGATTGGGCTTCTGCCCATAAAGCTTGGCTGGGCCCAGCCCAAAGAAGATACATGGGCGGGTCTATAAGGGTCGGATACAGTATGAGATGGGTGACAGTCAAAGGCATGGCTTCTGCTGGACTGATCCTCAGCTACTGACTCTGGGCCATGGAATGCTACTTCTCTGGTGGGGAAGGGACCTGAGCTAGTGCAGGGGGTTGAGAGATATCGACTAGATACAGTCAGGCTCACCTTGACACATAGTTTGAGCTCTGGAACCACACATCTCGAGAGAGGTCGAACCTTGTTTCATTCTGGAGTTGCTCATGGGAAAAGTCAGCATGGGCATCCTTGTTTCCCCTCATCTCAGTGTCCACTTGTTGGGGTTCTCCCTGGTTGACAAAAGGATAGCCTCCCTCCACCTCCAGGTGGAGGGATAGGTCCTGGCTGTTGTTTGTGCTTATGCAGAAAATGACAGATCAGAATAACCACCCTTTTTGGAGTCTCTAGGTCGTGTGCTAGATGGGGCTAACCAAGGACTCCCATGTCATCCTTAGAGACTTCAACACCAATGTGGGCAATGACACTGTGATCTGGAAAGATGTGATTGTTAGGTACGGCCTCTCCGATATGAACCCGAATGTAGTTTCATTGTTGGACTTCAATAATCATCACGGTTTGTCCATCACAAACACAATTTTCAAACATAAGGGTGTCCATAAGTGCATTTGACACCAGGACACCCTAGACTGCAGTTTGATAATTGTCTTTGTAGTCATGTCATCGGGCTTGCGGCTGCATGTTCTTGACACTCAGGTGAAGAGAGGAGCTGAGCTGTCAACCAATCACCACTTGGTGGTGAGTTGTCTTCGATGGCAGGCGAGGCAGCCCTCTAGACCTGGAAGACCAAAGTGTGTAGTTAGGTTCTTCTGGGAATGTTTGCCAGAGTCTCCTGTCAGACTGGCTTTTGATTTCCACCTCCGGCAGAGCTACAACTACATCCCAATGAAGACCAGGGGCATACAGTATGAATGGGCTACGTTGCAGGTCTCCATTATCGAGGTGGCAGCCCAGTGCTGTGGCTGGAAGGTCATTGGAGCCTGTCATGTTGGCAACCCCAAAATCAGGTGGTGGATACCTGCGTTGAGGGGGCTGTCCTGCTAAAGAAGGAAGCTTATCGGTTCCTTTTTGCCTTTGTGACTGCCAAGGCAGTGGACAGGTACTGACGGGCCAGATGTGCTGCAGTCCTGGCTGTCACCAATGCAAAATCTCGAGTGTGGGAGGACTTCAGTGAGGGACTAGAAACAACTTTTGGTTGGCATCGAAACGGTTCTGGACCAACATCCAACACCTCAGTAGCGGGAAGCAGTTTTCCTTAAACACTGTTTACAGTGAAAGTGGGGATCTGCCTACCTCTGGAGGTTGTCATGAGGTCAAAGGAATACTTTGAGGACCCCTTCAATCACACCAATGCACGATCTGTGGAAGAGGAGGAACCTGAGGGTTCAGAGGGTGGTCTGCACATTGCTGGGGCAGAGGTCGCGGATGTGGTTAATAAGTTCCTTTATGGCCGGGCTCTTGGGGTGGATGAGATCTGCCACGAATACCTCAAGCCTCTGGATGTTGTAGGACTGTCTTGATTGACACATCTCTGCAACATAACATGGTCATGGTGGACGTACCTCTGGATTGGCAAACCTGGATGGTGGTTCCCATTTTAAAAAGGGGGCCTGAGGGTGTGTTCTAATTATCACGGAATCACACTCCTTAGCCTATCCAGGAAAGTCCATTCTGGAGTATTGGAGAGGAGGATCTGACCGATGGTTGAACCTTGGATTCAGGAGGAACAATATGGTTTTTGTCCTTGTCACAGCACTCTTGACCGCTATACACTCTTTAGGATCCTAGAGGGGACATGGGAGTTTTCCCAAGCTGTCCCCATGTGCTTTGTGGACATGGAAAAGGCTTTCAATTGTGTCCCTTGGGCTATGTTGTGGGTTGTGCTCTGGGAATATGGTATACTGGACCCATCACTGCAGGCCATTCAGTCTCTGTATTACCGGAACCAGAGCTTGGCCCACATTGGTAACAACATCTTAATTTTTTTCCAGTGCAAGTTGGACATGGCTAAGGCTGTCCTTTGTGACCAATTCTGTTCATGATTTTTATGGATACAATTTCTAGGGACAGCCAAGGCATTGAGGGGTCTCTGGTTTGGTGGCCATAGGAACTCTACTCTGCTTTTTGTGGATGGCATTGTCCTTTTGGCTTTTCATTGGGGCAGTTCGCAGATGAGTGTGAAGCAGCCAGTATGAAAATCTGCATCTCCAAGTCTGAGGGTTCTCAGCTGGAAAAGGGTGAAATACACACTCCGGGTCTGGAATGAGGCCCTGACCCAAGTGGAGGAGTTCAAGTATCTTGTGCATGAGTGAGGGAAGGATGGACACAGAGATTGGAGATTGACATGATAAATAAATGCATTAATAATAACAATAATAATAATAATAATAATAACAAATCTCCACAAAATGCACAGTCCACTAGGGAATCTTTCTGCTCAAACTGAGCTGTGTGGCACTGCGTTGCTTGACTTGTTGCATTACTTTTTCAGTATGAAGAAACATGATGGTTTCACATGCTGGCCTTTAAAACACACTGTCATGAGCTGACGCGCCAGGCCCGGGCTGATGACAGCTCTGACAATGCAACAAGCCAATCAAGCCAGCTCTATTACTCTAAGTGTCATCTTATTGGAATGCTCCCTATAACTCTCCCCCCTTTCTCTTCAATGTGCCACTGAAACAGCCCAGTTATAGCTACCGTATGATGTCCATTACATTTCTTTTCATGTACACTTTTTGACAGAAATACACTGCTGAGTCTGTTTTGAGTGTACTGATCTGGCTTAAAAGGATGCTTTATTTCAGAGTTTTATCTGGGGTTCAGAGGTTACTGTGTGTAGTGCAATGTTTATGATGAATGACTGTTAAAATTGATTTGAAATATTTGAAGCTGCTGTACATCATATTTTTAAAACACTGAGTGAAAGATAATCTTTCATTTACTTGTATTATAGAACATTGTGTGTGTTTCTCCTTGTAGTCCTGACTACACCACAAACCTCACCTCACCTTCATAAGTAACATTAATAACATTGATTTAATGGATCCATAATTATTTGAGATTAGTATACTATACTGGGGGGGGGGGTGGCACAGTGGTGTAGTGATTAGCTCGTCCATCTCACAACAAGAAGGCTTGGGTGCAATTCCCAAACTCAGGCATTTCTTTGTGAAGTTTGCATGTTCTACGCATGCTTGTGTGGGTTTCCTCTGGGTAGTGCGGTTTCCTCCCACAGTCCAAAAACATACATCAATTAGCTGTTCCCAATTGCCCAAGGTGTGAGTGTAAATGGTTGGTCAGGGTTTACCTCACCTTCAGGCTGAGCTTGGTGCCAGCCTCCCCACAACTTTAATTAGAATTAAGTGGCTGAATGATACTATACGGGAATTGCACAATCTGATTCTTACACTGTCTCAGGACATTATCCATATCACAAACACAAGATAAAGCATGAATCAATACGGCAGACAAAAACTCACAGTGTGTTGTGGTCACTGATTCTGAACTCCTAGAAATTGAAAACTGTGAAGGAGTTTCAGGAGATGCCATAATGGAGCACATGGGGCAATTGCCATGCTTTAAAAATGTAAAAAAAAAACAAAAAAAAACAAAAAAAACATAAAAGCGAATGGCACAGTGGCGTAGTGGTTAGCACATCTGCCTCACAGCAAGAAGGCGTAGGTTCGGTTCCCAGCTCTGGGCATTTCTGTGTGGAGTTTGCATGTTCTCCCCATGCTTGTGTGGGTTTCCTCCGGGTACTCCGGTTTCCTTCCACAGTCCAAAAACAAGCACAGTAGGCTAATTGGCTGTTCCAAATCGACCCTAGGTGGTGAGTGTGAATGGTTGTGTGTCGACCCTGTGATGGCCTGGCGAGCTGTCCAGGGTGTATCCAACTCTCACTCAGAGTCGGGTGGGATGGGCGCCAGCTTCCCCCCGACCCTAATTAGGATTAAGCGGTTCAGAAAATGAGTGAGAAAGTGAGAGAACCATAAAAGCACACTATACATAGGTGGCACAATGGCATCATAGTTAGCACATCCAATTCACAACAAGAAGGCCAGGGATTCAAGTCTCAGACTTGAGGCCGTATGTAGCTTGCATATTCTCCCTATGCTTCAATGGGTTTCCTCAGGGTACTCCAGTGTTCTCCTACATTCCAAAGAGATACTCATTAGGCTAACTGGCTGATCCAGGTTACCCCAAGGTGAGAGTGTGAGTGTTAACCCTGCGATGGACTGATGGGTTGTTCAGGGAGTACCCTGCCTTCACCCAGAGTTGGCAGCCTCCCTGTGACCCTAGAAGAATAAAGCAATTTAGAAAATAAACGACTGTATGTTTTCTGTGTTATATACACCAATAAGCTACAACAGAAAATACATTATGAAATCTGACAGATAAAGTGAGTAACATTGATTCTTTCGTTACTGTGGCACCTGTTAATGTTGGCTATGAGAGAAAGGTGTCAAAACACCCAGTGCATTTCTGCTTCCTGCATATGAGGCTACCTAGACACAGACCAGTCACATCCTGTTAATATTATGGCTGATTGCTGTATACTATAAGTCAGTGTTTTTTGAGCTAAGGCACACTTTTTTTCATTCAAAAAATCCCAAGGCACACCACCAAAAGAAAATGTAAACTGTAGCCTATATTAACAATATAAAGTGGTTCTCACAAAAGTGTATTAAATAGGAATCAAACAAACACACACACACACAAACACATTTTATAATCATATTTTAACTCACTCAATGTGACACCTGGGCCTGTTTGGACGAACATCGAGCTGATATTCTGGCAGGAATTGATGAAAGACACATGAAGCTCTTCCTCAACAGTTCCCATTCTCTCTCTCTCTCTCTCTCTCTCTCTCTTTTTACTTTTTATAGCAGTCAGGCTTGGAAAGCTCACCTCACACAGATATGTCATGGAAAATGGGTGCAATGTCAAAATAGCTTTGTTTGCCAGAATGGGGAACTTCTTGGCAGTAGCCAAACCAAAAACTGTCCAAAGGCATATAAGCAAAGTTTAGCTTTAAAGTACGATCTTGTCTCAGTTCAGTTAGTTCCTCCTACTCCTGTAAAGTCATGTCCTTTCCACCAACTAATGCTGAGCTGTATGGGTCCCTCACCCAGTCAGGGGATTCAAATCCAAATCCAATCCAAGATGGCGCTGGCTGGGTTGAACAACTCCACGTTTATCTTTACCTTTTAATCTAACTGATTCCCTTTTTTTTTAACATTTTTTGCCAACCAACTGCCTTTTTCACACTTTTTAAATACCTACACGATGTTAGCTGGCGATGTTTTGTCTTTTTAACCTTCTCTTTCAAACTTTCTAACTCTAACCGGAGTGTTCAATATGTGCATGATAAGCAGAGGAGTGCGCATGTATTTCAAAGAGGAGCTCATTGCCTTTCGGAGTCGAGCGGCTGCTCCTCCAACAGGACTACCCAGAGAAATAAGGATACGCAGACGAGGGATGAGGGCTGGAGTGGCTGTGAGAACGAGGAGAGACAGATAAGCCAAGAGGACATACCTGCCATTCGTCTTTATGGAGAATGTCAGATCGCTGGTCAACAAGTCAGACGAGATCTCCACCCTGATGAAGAGCCGAGGAGAATACGGGAAGTGTAGCCTGCTATTCCTCACCGAATCCTGGCTGAATCCTGACATCCCAGACAGAGCGGTGGAGCAAGACGGATTCACCATGGTCCGAGCGGATAGGACCAGGAACAGCAGAAAAAACAAAGGAGGCGGGATCACCGTGTTTGTAAATACCAACTAGTGCAAGCCGGGACACATCACTGTCAAAGAGAGCGTCTGTACTCCGGATATAAAACTGCTGGCGCTAGGTTTGAAACCAGACTTCTGTCCGAGAGAGTTCTCACATGTTGTGGCAGTGACTGTTTACATTCCTCCGAGTGTGGTCTCGGCGCGTGCAAATGATGTCATCCACTCTTGCATCGCGGGGTTACAGACTGTGCACCCAGACGCATGTGTTATTGAGAATGGGGACTTTAATCACGTAAATGTGGTAAAGACGCTGATGGACTTTACACAGTATGTTACATGTAAAACAAGGGAGGAAAAAATATCAGATAAATTCTATGCCAATGTGAACGGACCTTACACATCCACAGCTCTCCCACCACTAGGGGTATCAGACCACGACATGATATGGATGGAACCAGCATACATCCCTATAATAAAGAGGCTGCCTGTCACCACCAGGACTGTCCAGCAATGGTCAGAGGATGTGGAGGAGGAGCTGAGGGCGTGTTTTGAGACCATCGACTGGGGGATGTTCCAGAGAGTCCACGGGGAAGACATAGATGGTATTGTAGACTGTGTCATGAACTACATCAAGTTCTGCGAGGAGAGCATCGTCCCCATTAAAAAGGTGAGGTGCTTTCCTAACAACAAGACATGGATAAATGGCAACATAAAGGCCCTCCTGACGAGAAAGAGGAGGTTGTTTAAAGCAGAGGACAGTGAAGGAGCCAAGGCCGCTCAGAAGGAGGTGAAGAAGTAGCTGAGAGCAGCCAAAGACAGCTACAGGAGGAAACTGGAGGGAGGGCTGGTGGCCCACAGCTCTAAGGAGGTGTGGAAGGGCTTTAAGAAGATCACGGGTCTCAAGCAGCCACATACTGTGGTGGAGGGGACCCGAGAGCAGGCAGATGACCTGAACTGCTTTTTTAACAGGTTTGACCAACCTGTCCCCTGTCACTCCCCACCATCCAATGCACAGATGACAGTACATTAGACTGCAGGGCTGTCAGTCTGAGGTGGTGGTGTGTAACACCGGTGCCCCCCCCAAGGAACTGTCCTATGCACCATTTTGTTTCACCCTCTACACCCCCGACTTCCAATTCAGCTCACATCAGTGCCACCTGCAGAAGTTCTCTGATGACTCCTCTATTGTGGGCTATATCACAGATAACAGGGAAGAGGAGTACAAGGCGCTGGTGGAGAACTTTGTGCAGTGGTGCGACACCAACCACCTTCTGCTCAACACCAGCAAAACCAAGGAGCTGGTGGTGGATTTTAGAAGGAAGAGAGGGACCTCAGCTCCCATCACCATCAAGGGGGTGGAAGTTGAAAGAGTGGACTCCTACAGGTACCTGGGGGTACACATTAACAACAAATTGGACTGGACCGATAACACCAAGGCTCTTATCAGGAAGGGGCAGAGTAGGATGTTTTTCCTGAGAAGGCTGAGGTCGTTTAATGTTTGTAATAGGCTACTGAGAATGTTTACCAGTCAGTGGTCTCTAGTGTCCTGTTCTTCGCCATTGCCTGCTGGGGAGGCAACATCTGTGCCAGGGACGCTACCAGGTTGAACAAGCTGGTGAAGAAGGCCAGCTCTGTGGTGGGGACCGGGTTGGACAGCCTGGAGGTGGTGGCTGAACAGAGGATGGGGAAAAACTGGCGGCCATGTTGGCCAATTCCTCTCATCCACTGTACATCGAGCTGACGGGGATGTGTGAGGAGCAAATTCAGCAACAGATTTGTCCCCCCCCGTCAGAGCACAAAGAGATTTGGACAGTCGTTTATTCCAGCTGCACTCAGAGTCTACAACCAGGCCCTGCAGGCATGGGGAGACCTGGAGCTAGAGTTGATAGGCGAACTGTCTTGGGACTTTTATCTGCACATGATGCACTTTAGCAAATTACCAGCTTGCACTGCATATTTTTTTGGACCAGCAGTCGGTTTATATTTATTGCATTGTCAACTCTGTTTTTCTGTTTGTCTTCCTCTTTTTAAACGTCATGAGCTGTTTGACAACTGATTTTCCCCAGAGGGGACAATAAAGGTTTCAATCAATCAATCAATGGACGCTGAAGAAAAATAAAATATGACATCTCCTCAAGTGCTTTTAAATGCTTCACTATTATCTCACATAATGCTGCAGTGTTCACATTTTGCCATTGCTCTGTGAGTATGAACATTTCAAGATTTCCACTTTCCACATGTTCTTTCCAGAGTTGCACCTTTGAACGGAATCCATTTATTTTATCTGTGCTTGTAAGCAGGTTTTCATTTCAACTTTCATTCGTGTGTTCAGTTCATTCAGATGATCAAAAAATGTCAGCCAGGTATGCCAGGTTTGCACACCACTCATCAGCAAGCAGTTTTGTGTAATCAGACCTCTCATCCGTCAAAAACACTTTTAGTTCCTCATGCAGTTCATGAACACGGGCCAGGACCTCGCCACGGGACCACTGGTCCTCCGTATGAAACAGGAAGGCTTTATGTTCCATGCCCATTTCCTCACATAAAGATGCGAATATGTATGCAACTTTTCCCTGGTCGTAATTTTACAAAGTTCATCGTCCGTGCGCACAACATCATCTGACACAGGAACTAGGAACAGGAAGTAATAATGTCTTTGCCACAGTGTGTGACTTTTTTGATTTGGCTACTAGTTCAGCAACGTTACAGCTAGCTTTAAGGGCTCTTTCATTTATCTTTGTGGTTTTTCTCATAAACGTTGCCTGCTTCTCCATGTGTGCACGAAGGCGAACAAGTCTTGTTTGGAGACGCCGCTTTAACTTACTTGGGACCATAGCACTGTTGGACAGCTTTTCACCAAACACCAAGCCCAACGGAGTCTTCATCATTGAATCCCTGGTGAAAGTAAATCCAAATGATAGCTTTCGCTATACTGCCTCACGCCAGAGACTCTCCTCAAGCAAAATGCCCTTGCTTTCTTTTTACCTCTACTCATACTTGGGCCGTCATCTGGGTCAGAATCTTGTCCGGGGTCCAGTTCTGAGTTGGCATCTTTCCTTTTCAAAAACCTCTCCATCACTGTCATCATATTTTTTCTCCACAATGCAACTGTCACCACCACCTGACACACTGCTAAACAAACTAATTAGCCTCCTGTTGCCACCTACTGATATGGAAGAGTATTACATGATTACTCTTCTGATCACTGAACAGCACAGACACTCAGCAACGGCACATTGTTTGCGGATTCATTCTCAAAAAATATTTCTTACACAAATTATGTGCAATTGGATGATTTTCCACGGCACACCAGACACTGTGCCATGGTTGAAAAACACTACTATAAGTATTTGCTCCAGGCCTGGTGAATATCAGTGACTATTCAGCATCATTCACTTCACCTTCAGTGAATAATTCTTATTTGTATCTAAAATGGCTGTGATTGATGATTTTTGCCAAGAATTGTTTTGAATAAAAATGCTAAGTTGCATCCAACCTGTCAGAGACATTATGGCAACATAAAGTGGTTAAAGTACATATTTAGGATAATGCATCATTGCCATCCTAATCCAACTGATTTCATTTACATATTGAAAGGCAACAGCAACAAATTCCAGGTACAATAAAGGCTTATTATCAGTGTTATTAAGTTATCTGTAATATCCATCCATCCATTACCCATACTAGGGTCAGAGAGGAAGCACCAATCCCAGCAGACTTCAGATGGGGGGGGGGGTACACTCTGAACAGAGTGTCAGTCAACTGCAATGTAAACACAAACAACTGCTTACACTCGTATCAACACCTGTGGGCAATTTAGAGTATCAAATTGACCTCATGGGGCGGTATGGTGGCACAGTGGTCAGCACGTCTGCCTCACAGCAAGAAGGCCAGGGCTCGATTCCCGGCCTCAGTCGTTTCTGAGTGGAGTTTGCATGTTTTCCCAGTGTGGGTTTCCTCCCACAATCTAAAAACTTGTACAGTAGACTAATTGCTGTTCCAAACAATCCAGTGGTTGTACGTATGTCGCACTGAGATGGCCTGGCAAACAGTCCAGGTGTGCCCCACCCTCGCCCAGAGTTGGCTGAAATGGGTGCCATCCTTTCCGCGTCCCTAAATAGGATAAAGCAGCCTAGAAAACAAATGAATGAATGAAATTGGCCTAATCTGCATGTCTGGTTACTGCGGGAGGAAACCAGAGCACCCTGAGTAAACCCACACAGGCATAGAGAGAACATGTGCACCTCACGCAGGAAAGCCACATTTGGCTGAAAACTTTGAACTGGAATGTATTGTGATTGCAAAGCAGTAGAGGTTAGCTTGGTAATGTACACCGATATGAAGTAGATAGAAGGTACTGCAGATACAATGCATGCAAAACCTGTTTCTGTAAGATGGGTTTCCCTCAGAAAGCTGCTCTGTACTCTCTTCTCCATAATGAACTGATGACATCACTGATTGAAAAAAATAAAATCTCAGAATGTTTAAAGATAGAGAAATACAAGTGGTTTCTTTTAAGGTTGAAATAAGACTCATCTGTTTAAAGCCTGTGAATTTAATAATTCATTCATTCATTTTCAAGCTCCTAATCCTAATTAGGGTCATGGAGAAACTAGCGCCCATCACAGCCAACTCAGACTGGGAGCAAAGTACACCCTGAACAGCTCGCCAAGCAATTGCAAGGCAACACACATACAACCATTCACACTCACGTTCACACCTGGGGGCTATTTATAACAGCCAACTGGCCTATTGTGCATGTTTTTGGACTGCAGGAGGAAACCGGAGTACCCGGAGTAAACCCACGCAAGCACTGGTGGAGAATATGCAAACTCCACACAGTTATACCTAAACCCGGGAATTGAACAAAGGCCTTCTTGCTGTGAGGCAGACAGGCTAACCACTGCGCCACCATTCCACCATAATAATTCATAATAAACATTAACATGTTCCGCCCTGTCTGTAGCTTTGGAATTCGTCAGATCTGGACCTCACAGAGGTCGAATGTACCTGCTAGAGAATAAAGAAATAACTTGGAGCTTAATAGGCTCATCAAAAGTGACAAGATGTATGTAAGTACAGTGCACTAACAATGATGTGGCTCTAAAGGCAAAGAGATAAGTAATTATGTTGGCTGGGGTTTAAAAAAAATAGCACTGAGTGTCTGTTCGATCAACAATACAAATTGTTTCTTCCAAATCTCTCTGAAACAATAATAGATGAGCATAGATTTAATATAGCACAATATATCATTGTATTATTGCTAGATGACAGATGTAATTGAAAAACACTCATTAGAGCTATGGCGGGCGTTTCATACACAGTCTGAGCCCTCCAGGAGGGACGGGGACCGGCCGCATCATTCGTCTTTGATGAGCAAATCACAGGACACGGAATGATACATGCAGCTGACTGGCTCATATCGTATTTATAATTCAGAGATGATAACTCATGTACGTGTCAGGATTTTTTTAGTTAATTGCATCGTGATGAGAGTCGGTAAATGAGTTTATTTATTTATTTTATTTTTCCGTGTACACTGCTCTTTTATCTCCAGTGTTCAAATGTGCACCCCTTTACTTCTGGCTTGTGGCTTGCCGGTCCTTATTGTACTAACAAACAAGAAAAATATCTCGAACCCAAACTCTTCAGATTCCCACAGGGCCCTGACCGTGCTAACTATACGAAACACCAGAGTCTGGTGTGCTAGCCAAGACACATTATTACCTGCTTCCGGTCCTCATTCCATCCTATTACAGGGCTCTGGAACAGTGGATCTAATATTCGAACTTTTGGATGGTTGTGTTTGTGCCTGAGTGTGTTTGTGTGTTTGGGTGCTGGTGCCTGCCTCCTCCACATGCATCCCATCAGTGTCTTCCTTAAGAAACAGCACTTCACTCATCTCCAGCACTTCAGCAATGGAAAATACACAAGCATTTTTACATAAGCACAGCGCAGTAATGATTTGGAGGAACTGGGGCACGCGGGACAGAGGGCGTATCATTGTTAGGGTGTCTTATCCATCTGTCCTCTATCACTCGATCATGCTAAAAGCACTGTCTGTTGAAATGGCTGCCCATTTCATTAAGGAGGTAATATTTCATGGAGAGGGAGTTATTTTATACACTGTGTATCAGTCTATCTGTCACCTTGTCCATTAGTATGTCTCTCATGCTGCCTATTTTGGGGAGAACCTCTCTGCGCTACACTGACAACATCAGAATGGAGGCATGTGATTGTACACCTAACACGCATCAAATTAAAAGAGGAATCCTACCTCAGCATAGCAAGCACGTGATCACAGCAAACAAGGCTTCAGTTGATCTCGATTCAATCGTATAAGCAAACAGTGAACAGAGCCAAATGAATTCTACACCAACGTACTTTTTATTTTTATTCCTGGGAATATCACAACAATTTGAAATAAAACTGAACCTCTTTCTAAAGCTCAATATGTGATCCATGGGGTTTTTAAAGAGTGTAGGAAACAGAGACACTGACAAATAGACACTTAGACCTCAGTCTTTCTGCGTCTGGTCAGTACGGTCGATCCATCATGCTGGCCAGGGGCAGAGTGTCTGGAGTGTGTGGAGTATGAGACATCTGGCAGCATGTCAAGGCTCCATCAGTGGCTTCTGTGACAGCGCATAGCTCGGACTGATTATGTGTTCGCTTCCTTCACTGGCACGCCATGGCATGTGATTTTGGGGCTCGCGATCAGTGTATGAATGCGGCAGAGGCTGGGCCAGCTTGTCAGAACATTATGGGCGCTAGTGGAAAAGTCTCCCTCTTCCCACACACACACACACACACACACACCTTACCCCGCGATGCTCACATGAGAGTTGCATTACTGCGACCTGTCACACTCTACTGGCCACTAAACTAATGGGGCAGAGACTGAGAGACAAGAGGGGAGAGAGAGCGAGACAGTGATGGTGGGGGGAGACTAGATGCAGGAAAACAGTTGCTGAACAGAAAGATGGACTGATGTAGACAGAGAGGAAGAGGAGAGCGAGAAAGAAAGCAGCGGGGGGAGGGCAGCATACCAATGAGGGGGGACCTAAAATGTATGAATGTGGAAGAGATATATAGGAAGGATGTAGAGAACGAGTATGAGAGAGAGGCTCATTATTTAACAGTGAATGACGTGGCAGTGCTACAGGCTGCTGATGAGCGTGATGCCCCTTTGGCATGAACGCTGGCAGCCCTGCCACCTCATCCCCAGAAAGCAGGCAGCAAACAAGCCGTCGCCCTGGGGGAAAAGAAATATACCCCACCGGTATGTGGCAGCTGCTGACACCACTGCATGGCACACACGCCCAGCCCAGCCTGCCGGTATTATCCTTACTCTTATCTCTCCATGTAAATATGTGTTTTGTTATCGCAATATGTGCCATCGCGTGGCGGCAGCATGCTCAAACCTGGACACATGCAAATAGCGAAAGTTTGTTCAACTTGTTTCGGTGGAGATTTACCCAACGAGATGTCAGAAGAGGAATAGCAATGGCAGTGTAGGGTCGAGCGCCTGTTGTTTGGCTGACTCGTGACTGGCTTTCAAATGAAGACCTCTTTCCTTGGAGCATTGCAGGGTCATTATACATGCCATGACACTCACTCGGTGTCTAACAGCAATAGAGAGTAGAAAATGTGCGATACAGAAAAAAAAAACTTTGTTCAACTCGCCACAACTCAGCTTGCACTTTTCTGAGAGCAGATTTGTGCTGTTTATTACTGAAAAGAAAGCTTTCCAAATGGCCCACACTCAGAGTTGCTGCTGATCATTTGGTGCTGCCTGGCTACTGGTGACACCAATAAGACACTAGTCATGTTGACAACCAGCTTTCTTCAACTCAAGCCACCATTTTTTTCCTCCGTAGACTTGGCCAAAAGGAAGGTTGTGTCCATTATAGAAGCAGATTCCTCCACCTTAACCACTTCCCCACATCTCATCATTCATGCAGTATGGAGACTATGAATGCATCACCTACTGCACCACGGCTACACTCCATGAGCTCATCAGAGGTGACAAAAGAAGATTCTTCTCCTGATGGCCACACACACACACATACACACACACACACACACACACACACACACACACACACACACAGACACACACACGCACACATACACACACATACACACACACATACACACACATACACAGACACACACACACATACACAGACACACATACACATACACATACACACACACACACACACACACACACACACACACACACACACACACACACACACACA
>JAQNCB010000023.1:1210058-1220657 GCA_030068295.1 Euristhmus nudiceps | reverse complement strand
GGTCAGCCATCTCAACAAGCACTAAATGCTTCCTGTTAAGACTTTTCACAATAAAGGTCTCTTTTGACAAAGCATCTCATCAAAATTAGACTGAATTCACAACCCAACAGTGCCCTCTTGTGGTTGTCAGTGCGAAAATAATAAACACATGAAATGTGGTTGCCAGTTATTTTTATTTTTTTTTTATAATAATGTGTTAGAAATTTCACATATAAGTCGATCTGGAGTACAAGTCGCCCCCCCTGGCCAAACAATGAAAAAAGTGTGACTTATAGTCCGGAAAATATGGTATATAGTGTATTAAATTGATATACCGTACCCAACTACATATCATGTGCATCCCTGATCTCCTAATACAGCATACAATTGGTGGATGGCATGTTTTCACAAGGAAGCTTACAGATGAGCCACTGTTCCAAAGGCTAAAGCACCCCAAATTACTTTTCTGTAAAATATATGACTTGTGTGCACCCTCCTAGGAATTGGAAGTCCATGATCAACAGATGGTTCTGTGAGTCGCAGATGAGTTGACATTATTTGAATATTACTGTTCATGGTTTAGGTATAGGATTGGATCTTAAGGTATGCACATGTGACCAGTCTACTAGGCCAATAATGTTAGTTAAAGCAGCAACAGAATAAATGATCTTGACTGGAAGCTGTCCATCTTTAGTATTGAGAAATTTAATATACAGTGGAACCTCGAGATACGAAATTAATCTGTTCTGGAGTGGCTTTCGTATGATGATTTTTTCATATAATGAATCGCTTTTACATGTAAATCACCTAATTCGTTCCAAGCTCTACAAAAACACCACATTAAATTTTATAATAAGGGTAAAACCAGAATGAAATAAGAGCAAAATACATTTGAATCATTCAATATACCAAACCTAACTGTTATGACCTGTAAATGAAGTAGATAATAGAACAGAATGCAAAAAAAAAAAAAAAAAGCCTTACGGTTTTTTCCATTTTATGCTTTCTTTTTTTTTCAGATTTTGAGTTTAGCGTGCTCTCTGTAGTACGAGACGTTCAAATGCTGCTTCCGCATGATGCTGTGTTCATTGGTTACAAACAACAGACTGAACGTGCCTTGCTTCTTCCCAGTTCAACCTGCATTAAGATGTCGTATCTGTTATCTTCTTTTTTACACTGTTTTGCGTACAGTACGCAGATATGGTTGGTCAGAAGCGCAAGCCTACTAGTGATAGTGGTAATCAGAAAAGGCGGAAAGCCATCTCGTTTGAAACGAAGATGGCTATTATCAAAAAAATTGATGCTGGTGAAAAACAGGTGAACATTGCACGTTTCTTCCAAATGGCTTCGTCGACCATCGGAACCATTTATAAGCAGAAAGATCGTATCTTAGAGCGTGTAAAAGGCTCAGTGGTGATGCAGTCAACGGTGATAAGTAAGAAACGTGGAAAGCTGATTGAAGAAATGGAGAAACTGCTGTAGTGAAAGTCACGTTGACGATGTGACTCCTCCTCCTCCTCCTTCTCCTCCACCATTTGATTAAAATGTATTTATTTGAAATTATTTTTGCTTGAATTCAATTTATTTGAAATTAATGTTTATAATAATTGATTAAGGGTTTTTTTATGAGATACGGTAATAGTATTTATGGATGTAGTACAGTATGGACGGTCATACGTTCCTGGAACATGCAGTAACAACTTGCGTTCTTTTTCAACTTGCGTTCGGCCGTCCGGAACCTCACTAATACGCAAGTTGGGGAGTGTCTGTAATAGGAAAATGTGGAACCTTACCTTTCGAGTGAGGCGATGTCCAAAAGCAAAAGTGTCCAGGAGGAGGGCAAAGAAAATAAAAACGGCAGAAAATAAATGGTAGGAAACATTAAACTTATTTACACTTAAAACACATCGGATTCTTCTTTTTTTGGCGGTGTATTACCACCACCACCTGGACTGGAGAGGAAGAGCAGGATCATGGTACTGAGCATGATGGGAAATTGTGTTCCGTTTCTTTTGTATGCTGAATAATTTTTCGTAAAATGAAGCGAAAAAACCTTTTGCACATCATTTCAAAAAATTCATTTTTTCGCATCTCGACGTTCCACTGTATTATCTGGCCAGTAGCTTTATACTCTCCTGGACTCGCGGGAGAACATGGTTGACAAATGTCTGTAATATTATACCCACTTTGTCACCAAGCACCCCCTGACACTTCCCTGTGGCCAAAAGGCCAAAGGCTGGCAGTACCTGAATATCTGTAGATGCGGGGTTAGTGTTGAGCATGGGCCCCGAGTGCCAGTCTTACACAAATCCATGAGAACAGTTCTTGGTAGTCAAAAACCGTCTTAGAAAATAGTCGTTGCTCTCAAGCAATAAAGTCACATGTGAATTAAAGATATGTTCTCGCCTCAGTGCATGACCTGTAATTTATTCTACAAAGAGTAAATATGCCACTATTCCAGTCATGAAAAACTTAGTCTACGATCACCCTCAACTGTAGCGTAATGGGGGCATGCCGTAGTCTAATGATTAGGGAAGTTAGATTTGAGACTGAAAGGTTGCTGGGTCAATTCCCGAACTAGCAGGAAAAATGTGTGTCGGTGGGGCAGTGATCAGCACCTTCCCTTCTCCCACATTCATGGCTGAAACGCCCTTGAGCAAGGCACCTAACCCCCACCTGCTCTGCAGGTGCCCCTGTGTGCGTGCTCACGTTGGATGGGTTTAATGCAGAGGCAATAATATCCCTTGTGGGTTTAATACAGTATAGAAAAATAAAATCAAAATATCATTTATTAAATAAGCCATGATTTCCAATGAAAATAACTGTTTACATCCATTAGATTATCTGATACTCTTGGAATCTGAGCTTCTTGGACTTTCCTACTATAACATTGTGTTGGACCATCCAACAAAAACTGTCTAACAAATGCTTTTTATGTTGGCAGAAAGAATCCATCAGCTGAAATGAAAATTATCTACAAGTGGCATAAATTTCAGACTAATAATTTGTTCAGGACTGACCACATCAGATAAATCAGCCCAAGAGCATGCCATTTGATGGCAAAAGAAAAATCACCAGGAACCCCAAAATGTCCTCACAGCATCTGCAGGTAACTCTTGCAACTGTAGGTGTGAAAATACATATGTCTGCAATAAGAAATACATTGGACAAATTTGACCTGCATATTCAACAATGTTGACCTGTTCAACAATTTCTATGGGATGTACTGATTGTTTCATATGGCTGCATTTGAATGTCTGTATTTGATATTCAGGTGGAAAGATGAAGAGGCTACAGAATCATTCACTGATACTACAGTGGTCAGACTCCTATCCAGGGGCGACGAGGCGGCTTACAGGGAGGAGATCCTGAAGCTGGCAGCCTGGTCTTTAGAGAACAACCTCTCTCTAAACACCAAAAACACCAGAGAGATCATCATCGACTTTAGGAAGCACAGTACCGACCCAAACCCCTTCTACAGCAACAGCGAGCATGTGAAGAGAGTCCACACATTCAGGTTTCTGGGTGTCCACATTTCCACTGACATCTCTTGGCCAGAAAACATCACCTCCATCACCAAGAAGGCTCAGCAGCACATGCACTTCCTGAGAATCCTCAGGAAGCACAGCTTCAACACCCACCTGCTGCTGACCTTCTACCACTCTTCCATTGAAAGCCTGCTGACATACTGCATCACAGTGTGGTATGGCAGCTGCTCTGCCGCAGACAGGGAGAGGCGGCAGAGAATTGTACAGACAGCACAGAATATCATTGGCTGCCCTGGACACTCCCTGCTGGATATTTACACCTCCCACTGCCTCAGCAGAGCCAAGATCATCAAAGACACCCTGTTCACACCCTGACCATGACCCGTTTTATCTGTTGCCCTCTGGTAGGCGCTACAGGTGCATTAACACAAGGACAAATAGACTCCAGAACAGCTTCTTTCCCGAAGCTGTATTTTTATATTTACATTCTTTTTATATTTATATTCTTGTATATATTTTATCTTGCTTTTCATTCTGTTATTGCTTTGCACTGTTTTTAGGAACGGCCAGAATTTCATTGTATGTGAGTATAATGACAAAGGCATTCTATTCTATTCGTTAATGTTCAATTGAGGAAATCAAGAAAGTTTAATCTTATTTTCAATATTTTTTAGTTTGTTCTTACTTTTTTATTTACCGTATTTTCTGGACTATAAGACTTGTACTCCGGAGCGACGTCTAGTCTGGAAAATACGATACTAACATACTAACTGTTCCTCCCCATGATTAACTCTTGTTCAGTGTTGTTCTACTGTTCGTAGTTCGGGTTTATTGGCGTGTGTGTGTGTGTGTGTGTGTGTGTGTGTGTGTGAGAGAGTTTACCAGCTATAAGGACAATACTGGCAGTGGTAGGGCCTTTCCTGTGTGTGTGTCCGTGAGTGTCGTCGCAAAGAGCTCCTGTCGATGGAGGCGTATGAACACTGGGGACATTTATACGGCTTTTCACCTAAAGCAAACAAGGAAATGCTTTTTAACCTTTCAGTACAGCCAATAAGACAGTCAGATATCATAGCAACTTTTTTTTTGTAATGACATTAGTTTGCTCAACTCCATCTACCTATATTAAACTCTAGATTTCTTTACAGCAGTATGATAATGTGGTGAAATACTATAATGCTCTTGGTCACTGGGTTTATTTTACAAATTTTTGATGTACACAGTTTACAATGTGAACGAAAAAAAAAAAAACAGTGCAAATATGCATTAAATTAGAAGACAATACCAGTAAATAATCCAGTATAAACCTCATGTACATAGATATTCACTGTATGCCATCTGATCAGGGAAAACCTGGAGGCCAAAATTTGTGATTTTTTTTTTTTTTTTTCAATGACCGTAACTCATTTATGAAGTGTTGGCAGCCTTTAACATGGAACATTTCTTATTATTGTCCAATTTATAAAATAGAAACATGCCAATGCAGGAGAACCTACAGCTTTTTTTTAGTACAGTAGTAAATGCAAAACTGTTCTAACCGAAATGGTTTTCTCAGACCACAACACTTAGAATACCCTAAATAAAATTGCACTGGAAATAATAATAATAATAATAATAATAATAATAATAATAATAATAACAACAACAACAACAACAGCACTTCCATAGAAACATGACTCTATCTACAAAACAGCGCTACTATAACTATAGAAATTAAAAACTATATTGAAGAAATAAAAGAGTAAATAAATTGTAAGATATAAAAGGTACAATAACATCATCATCATCATCTTCCACTTGATCCGGGGTCGGGTCGCGGGGGCCACAGCCTAAGCAGTGACGTCCAGACATCCCTTTCCCCAGCCAATTCCTCCAGTTCTTCCAGGGGAAGACCAAGGTGTTCCCAGACCAGCTGAGAGACATGGTCCCTCCAGAGTGTTCTAGGTCAACCCCGAGGTCTCTTCCTGGCATGCCCATACACCAAACCAGGGATGCGCTTGGGGGCATTCTAACCAAACACCTGAGCCACCTTACTGGCTTCTCTCAAAGTGGAGGAGCAGCAGTTCTACCACGAGTTCCTCCCGGATGGCTGAGCTTCACACCCTATCTCTAAGGGAGAGCCCCGCCATCCTGTGAAGGAAACTCATTTCAGCCACTTGTATCAGCGATCTTGTTCTTTCGGTCACTACCCAAAGCTTGTAACCATAGGTGAAATTTGGAACCTAGATTGACTGGGAAATCTCTTCAGCACGACAGACCAGTAGAAGCTCCACTTTACAGCAGAGGCTTCACCGATTGCCTGTCGATCTCCTGCTCCATCCTTCCCTCACTCGTGAACAAGTAACTTGTGACTCCAAGATACTTGAACTCCTACACTTGGAGCAGGACCCGGAGGGTGCATTCCACCATTTTCTGGCTGGGAACCATGGCCTCAGACTTGGAGGTGCTGATTCTCATCCCGACCGCTTCGCACTGCGATTCACTCCAATGAGAGCTGGAGGTCCCAGCTTGATGAAACCAAAAGGACATCATTATCATCCACAAAAAGCAGAGATGAGATTCTAAGACCACCAAACCAGAACCCCTCAATGCCACACTGTGCTTAGAAATTCTGTCCATAATAATTATGAACAGAATCGGTGACAAAGGCTTGGCAGACTCCAACTCTCACCAGAAACACAATTGACCTGTTGTTACCAATGTGGACCGAGCACTGGCTCCAGTGACTCAGAGACCGAATAGCCTGTAGCAATGGGTCCGGTACACTCCAGTACTCCTGGAGCACACAGTTGAAAGCATTCTGGACAGATTGGGCAAACTCCCATGCTCCCTACTGGACCATGTAGAATGTATAAAGCTGGTCGAGAGTGCTGTGGCCAGGACGAAAACCGCATTGTTCCTCCTGAATCCGAGAGTCAACCATCAGTCGGATCCTCCTCTCCATGACTCTGGCATAAACTTTCCTCCGTAGGCTGAGGAATGTGATTCCATGATAATTGGAACACACCCTCCGGTCCCCCTTTTTAAAAAGGGGGACTACCACCCTGGTTTGTCAATCCAGAGGTACGGCCCCAGATGACTATGCAATGTTGCAGAGACGTGTCAACCAAGAGAGTCCGACAACATCTAGAGCCCTGAGATATTCGGGGCGGATCTTGGCGACCTTAGCCCCAGTTATGGGTGGTCCCCCACCAAAACCCTCAGGGTCTTCTGCCCCCACGGAGGGCGTGTTGGTGGGATTGAGGAGGTCCTCCAAGTATTCTGTCACGATTCTGCTCAGTGGCGCCACTTAGGGCCGCTGTTGCAGGGTGTGGCCGTACTCTTTCTCCGTCCGCCATCTTGTTTCGTTAATTACGGCCCCACCTGTCGGCGATCTAGGCGGTCTATATATTATCTATGTTCCTGTTTCCCGTTGCTGGGTCATCGCTGAAACTTCCGCCGGAATTTCCGGTTTGAAAGCGCTAAGCTTCCTGAGATTAATGTTTAGGTTTCTTATGTTCAAGGTTGGAGCCGCTAAGGTGAGCCTGGTTATATTAGAAACTAATCCTAGTTCATGTTCCTGTTCAAGTCAAGTTTCCTAGGCGTAGTTTCATTTTCTTGTTCCCTAGCGAACTCCAGCTCTTGTCTGTGCATTTTGTTCCTGCCTGTTTTGTGCCTTGTCACGTTTTTGCTTTCCTACCTGTATTCAGTCTAGTGTTTGTTTTGTAACGGCGTGTCTTCCCCGTGTTCTTGAATAAATAATTTTCTGTTTCCACCTGACGCCTGGTTACTCTCTCCCCACGAATGGAGGCATTTATGTCCGCAGCTCCCTATCATGACATATTCCTTCCAACCTCCCAACAATATCCCCAGTTGAGGTGAGCAGATCCCCACTTCCACTGTAAACAGCATTTGTGGAGAACTGCTTCCCCCTCCTAAGGTGCCGGATAGAGGTCCAGAGCCTTTTCGAGGCCAAACGATTTCCAGGCCCTCACCGAACTCCTCCCACGCCCAAGATTTTGCATCGGCAACAGCTCTGGCTGCAGCACGTTTGACCTGCCGGTACCGGTCTACTGCCTCGGGAGTCCCACAGGATAATAAGGCCTGACAGGACTCCATTTTCAGCTGGACGGCCCTCCTCACCTCCGGTGTCCACCACCGAGTTCAGGGGTTACCACCACGACAGGCACCGATGACCTTCTGGCCACAGCTATGGGCTGCTGCCTCAACAATGGAGGCACGAAACATGGCCCATTCGGTTTCCATGTCCCCCGCCTCCTTCGGGATGTGGTTGTAGTTCTGCCAGAGGTGGGAGTTAAAGGCCCCTCTGACAGGAGACTCTGCCAAACATTCCCAGGAGACCCTCACTACACGTTTGGGTCTGCCAGGGCTGGAGAGCAGCTTTCCTCGCTATCGAAGCCAGCTCACCACCAGGTGGTGATCAGTTGACAGCTAAGCTCCGCTCTCCACCCGAGTGTCCAGAACATGCGCTCGCAAATCCAGTGGCATGACTACAAAGTCAATCATCGAACTGCGTGCACTTATGGACACCCTGATGTTCAAACATGGTGTTCGTGATGGACAAACCGTGACGAGCACACAAGTCCAACAATGAAACACCACTCAGGTTCAGATCGGAGAAGCCGTACCACCAATCACACCCTTCCAAGTCACACTGTCACTGCCCACATGAGTGTTGAAGTCTCCCAGGACAATGAGGGAGTCCCCCAGGGGAGCGTTCTCCAACACACCCCTGAAAGACTCCAAAAAGGGTGGATAGTCTGAACTGTCATATGGTGCATAAGCACAAACAAGTCAGGACCCTTCCCCCCCACCCAAGGTGGAGGGAAGCTACCCTTTTGTCAACCATGGAGAACCCCAACATGTGGGTGCCAAGATGGGGAACAACAAAGATGCCCACAAAGGCTTGCCGCCTCTCCCCATAAGCAATTCCAGACTGGAATACGGTCCAGCCCCTCATGAGATGGGTGGTTACAGAGCCAAGCTATGCATTGAGGTGAGTCCAACTATATCTAGCCGGTATCTCTCAGCCTCACGCACCAGCTCAGGCTCCTTCCCCACTATAGAGGTGATGTCCCAAAAGACAAGGCACCCATGTCCCATGAGTCAGAATCAGTAGCCTGGGATCAGTCCAACAGAACCCATGCCTTCGGCTGCCACCCAACCACCCAAGCACACATGACCCCTATAGCCCCTCCGACAGCTCTCCTTTTCGGGCTGGGCCCGACCGGGCTCCATGGGTAGAAGCCAGACCACCAGGCGCTCACCTTTGAGCCCCTCCCCGGGCCTGGCTTCCCCGGTGACCCGCGTCCAGGCAAGGGAAACTGTGACCTTTTATCTTTTTTCCATGGAAGTCTTCTGAACCACGCATAGTCCGGACCTTCACCTAGGACCTGTTTGCCTTGAGTGACCCTACCAGAGGCATAATGCCCCAACAGCATCGCTCCTTGGATCATTAGGACACGGAAACCCCTCCACCACGATATGGTGGCGATTCAAGGAGGAGAGGCACAGAAAAGTCATAATCAAAATAATTAACTCTTTTGATAGAGAAAAAAAACTATAGAGAGAGAGAGAGAGAGAGAGAGAGAGAGAGAGAGAGAGAGAGAAAACAAACAAAAAAAATTTCAGTTTACTTTTCAGCCTGCTACCTGCCAATATATGAAACTCTCAATCATTTTGATTAGGTACAGAAAATGTCAATCAAAATAATTAAATCTATAGAGTTTCATTTATTGGCAGGTAATAGGCTGAAAGCAAACTGAAAAATTGGGGGGTTTTTTGCTGGTGTTGGTTTTTTTGGGATCCCTCCCACCCCCATTTTCTCCCTAATTTAGTCATATCCAATTCCCATCCAACGGGTATTGCCTTCCCTATCACACGACCGGCACCGAACAGAGAGGTGAAACCATGCACACGCCCCCTCCATGACATGTGATGCTAGCCACCCACCTCTTTTCAAACCGCAGCGTATGCATATTTGGGAGCGGTCGAACACATTTAGAGGGAAAGCACTAACCGCCCCCTCATACCAATGAGCTCACAGACGCCCATGAGTGGCTGGCGATCGGTGTGAGTGACAGGAAAGTGAGCATATGCCGCTCCTCCCTCCTGTGAGCACGTGGCCAATTAGCTCCCATGGACTCCCAGCCACAAATGGCTGTGTGCATTAAACCAGATTCAAGCTTGCGATCTCTGGGTAAATAGTCAAACTGACAAATTGTTTACATGTAATATACAAAATGCAAAATGTAGTACAATTGGGTACACTTCCAAAGTAATAAAATAAATAAAAATGTATTGAACCTGTGTGGACACGCATGTGTTGAATGAGAGAGGCTTTCAGTCTGGTGCTGTAGTGGCAGCCAGGGCACTTAAACGGCTTCTTCCCCTGATGAATATCCATGTGACGCCGCATGGTCAGCTTGGTGGAAAATTTTCTGAGAATACATGAATTTTAAAAGAATTGTTGAAAATATAAATGATGAACGTCCTGTCAAATTATTATTTTATTTTTATCTCTCCTCTCGTAAAAAGATAAACAGTTCTAGATTTCATTAAACATTACTGTACATTATGGTAACTAATAGCTACCCTTACTTTGGTAGACTCCTTTCATGCAACAGTTTGGTATGTTTATGGAAATACATTCAAATAAAATTTACAGAAAACTTGTCTACCTTAGTTTACTGAATTTAAATGCAATTCATAGTGTGAGTCAGGTTTGCAAAACTGAGTTCCAGAATTCTCACAAATTTGTCGAACCGCTTACCGGTAATCCCAATATCATCATGGAAGGCTGGACCTCACCGGGGTGATAGCTTGTTACACCCTGAACAGCTTACCAGACCATCGCAGGGCAGCACACACACACATCCAATCACACTTACTCTCACACCTTGGGGCAATTTGGAATAACCAGATAGCCTGATATGCAGGGCTGTGCAAATGTTTTTTGCCCCTGACCAATTTCTGACATTTTTTGCATGTTTGTCACTATCATCCATTTCAGATCAAGCAAACCTAAATATTATACAAAGATAAAACAGAAGTCAACAAAAAAAATGCAGTTTTCAGTGCCAATTGCATTTATTAAGGGGGAAAAACATCTGAACCTACACAGGCCCAAGTGCAT
>JAQNCB010000023.1:1101833-1115041 GCA_030068295.1 Euristhmus nudiceps | reverse complement strand
CCTGGCGAGCTGTCCAGGGTGTACTCTGCCCTCGCCCAGAGTCGGCTGAGATGGGTGCCAGCCTTCCCCGTGACCCTTACTAGGAATAAGCGGTTTGGAAAATGAATGAATGAAACAGACTGAAAGTTCACCATCTGAGTGTCTCCACTTCGAGACGGAGCAATGATGCGTTTGAATTCTTGGTGATGCTTTCAGGCAGAAAAGTACTTGCTTTCCTTTAGATCTGGATTACTGAGCCATTAGTCAGAAATACTGACAGGTGTGTGTGTGTGTGTGTGTGCCTCAGCATTGCAAACAAGACACACCTAAAGCATCCTTGTCAAAAAGATTATACATCCTTGTTTTTACTGCGGTAACCTGTTCTAAAGCACATAAACCCCGAAATACACATTATACACATGCCCACTTAATACACAGAATAGAATCTGGGCCGCAGTAACACTAACACACACACACACACACACACACACACACACACACACACTCTTTGGTGACCGCCCTACACACATATTCACACACACACACACACATATATATATATATATATATATATATATATATATACACACATTCATTTTCTGAACTGATTAATCCTACTTAGGGTCGCGGGGATGCTGGCACCCATCTCATTCGACTCTGGGCGAGGACAAAGAACAGAATGCCGGGCTATCTATCTATCTATCTATCTATCTATCTATCTATCTATCTATCTATCTATCTATCTATCTATATATATCTAAATAGAATGACTAAAATGAAACGCACATGATTCTCTGTGACTCTGAGTTTCGTGCACACACAGTACGCTCGTCAGACAGATTGAAATCTATATACTCCGCTCTACACAAGTATATCGAGCATTGTTTTAGCAGCATTTTGCTACAATCTTGCACTATTGTAACAAAATGCTGCTCCATACACTTGCGTGCAGATTAAATCTGTCTGATGAGTGTGCAAGCACAAAACTCAGTTACAGTACGTTTCATTTTAGTCATTGTATGTATATGTATACACACATATATACATACACACACACACACACACACACACACACACACACACCCAGACACACATATATATACACACACATACATACATACATGCATACATACATATAGCAACACGCACATACATAAATAAATTACACGACAAAAGTGTGATCAAAAAGTTCCAGGACTGTTCATGTACCGAATGAACGAAGTACAGCACAACGAAGTACAGTCATTTGTTTGCAACACGAGCAACTAGTGACCTTCATGAGACAGTTTGCTGTATGACACTGTCACCCTCAGCACCTGTCTTACATGCGTTGTTGTAATACTGTGGAAGAGACCTTTGAAAAGTGAGCTGGGAGATGTGTTTTGGGTGGCACAAGGTCACTGAAGTGCGATATTCTGTCCTTAATGCTTGAATACCACTCTTTATACCTAGCCAAGTTCATGACATCACTGCTGTCGGCATCCTAAAGCATTTCAAGGACCTTTGCTGCTGATTTCTTGCATTATGGGGCATACTGGCTCACGGGCCTTACTCACTCCATTCACTTGCAAGAACTGTTCCAGAACTTTTTGATCACGCCTTGTACACACTGTACAATTATAAACTTGGTTCTCTTTGTATAGATAGATCACTGAAGTATTATGTGCAATGTAATAAAAATATGCACAAAAAATACAACTAAAAAAATTGTAGTCCAGAAATTAAAAAACTGAAATTAGTATAAAATACTGCACCATGACTGAATGTTACAGACATAATCTAGGCTCTAGTAAATTTAACATCAAGCAAGATCAGCAGAGGAATGATCAGAAAGAGAAAAAAAGGAAGGAATGGACATCCATTACTCTAAATTCACAGTGAGTAATCCCAAATTACAGAGGTGTTACTCATGATTACACGAAGCAGCTGGCTGAATAAAAACCTACAAAGCCTGTATTTCCACATCTGCAACCCAAGCCTGGTGGGCCAGACTCATTAATAGAACATTCATCATTAGTCAATACCACTAAACAGATAACAGACATGGCGCTGACGATGCTGGTCATTAGGTGATTCCATACCACCGCGTCACCTCTTTTTGGTATTAAATGCATCGACTCCCATTCACAAAAAAAAAGGAGGAATGTAGAACTATTCAGGAGGTAAGACAGGCTGTCTTTATCAGACACAAGCGTTTTCCATCCTCCAGGAGGTGTCACTGTGTCAACAAGGCCTCTTCAGGAAGAACCCAAAGTGGTAGAACCTGATCCTGTAATAGTCCAGTGTGATGGCTGTATGGGATATGGCACGTCTGGTGGAAGTTTTGTACAGTTACATCGAGGTTCTGTTGGTCCACTGATGATTCGTTCATCACAACACTCCAAGCAAACATTATCCCAAATAAAACTGCTTGTAAACACATGCTAAAAAAAAAATCATGAAAAATAAAGTAATCAGAAGGAACTCTTATTATCCTAATAAATAATGGATGATTATACTCGCCCAAGTGTAACATGCATTTGCTTGTCAGTGGTTAGCTTGTTCCATCCTGCACGTCTTAATCAGCTTCCAGTTTATGAGGCAATTTTATCCCTTTAGGTCTCACACACACAAACTTGCCTAAACAAACACAAACACACACACGCACACACACTACCACATGTGAACAGGAATGAAGTGGTCTGTATCCTAATTGGTGTACAAGACCCTATACTGAGAGCCCTAATACACAAAGTGCCTGTCAGCCTGTCTTACAGTAATAAACTTCTTTCTTTCTTTTTCTGTTCCCCATTAACACGAACGCACTCTGGTTCAAGCTTGCCACTGTTCTGGCAGAGCCTGACTGCACAAGTGCACATTTTGACAACACCTTATGAAAGACAACCAATCCCCAAATAAAACTAAGTGATTTTTTTGTTTGTTTGTTTTGTTTTTTACACATTAGAAACCATGTTGAGAATAAAAACTTAACACCAAATCCTTGCGAAAGTGGTACTGTGTGTGTATACTGTGTGTCGGTTTACTGTGACATCACACAGCACAGCTCTTCCAAATGCAAACGTACACCAGGACATCAAGTCGCACAAGGGCATTATGGAAGTTCTCCACTTCGGAAAAAAGGTTTTAAATACCCCTTTGTTACTATTGATCTATTGGCTAGGCTGGGTGCAGGGGGATGCAACCAACCCCAACACCACCTTCATGGCACACCATGGGTGCCATAAATGTCCAGCGATTGGTCTCTGGGTCATACATCTCCACTGAACTGAGGTTGGACTGGCCGTCGTATCCCCCGATGGCGTACAGATGGCCGCAGTTGGCTACCAGAGACACTCGACTGCGCCGTGTGTTCATGGGCACCAGATGGCTCCACTGCTCAGCTACAGAGCTGTAAACTTCAGCACCACTCAGGAAACCAGAGCCATCGTAGCCGCCCACAACGTACAACTGACTGCCCAAAGCCGCTGCACCGTGCCTGCATCTCTTGTTCAGCATGGGGGACAAAGGGTGCCACTGTGCTGTGTGCTGGTTGTAATACTCCACCTAGTGGACAGGAGGAACACCGTTACACATTTGAAAAAGGTAGTCTACTTTAAAAGCCTAATTCATGCTCCCTTTATGTACAAAAATAAATATGTTTATTTCAAACCATGTAATCATCACTTCCCAAGTACTTCAATACTATATGCTTTACAGTAGCATGGCTGTTGATCAATATGTTCACTAGGGGGCAGCGTTGAGTCAAATGCTTCTGGCAACAAATGTGGTGACAGTGAAGCAGGTCGTAACATTTTTCCTGTTAAGAAAGTGTCAGAATTTATTTTTTTGTGAAATGCAGAGGTGAAAGCTGCGAAGAAGCCGTGCAGCATTTATCAGTGTGGAGGAGGGTGCAGGAGAGGGTACCGCCCTCCCAGGGTCTGGGGGCAACACCCAGAAAATTCACTGTATTTTATGCCATCATCAACCATATAACAGTGATAACCTAGGGCTACTCAGTGATTTGGAACGGGGGCCAGATCATGAAAAGAGGAGAGTAAGAAATAAGCTCTGAAAAGCATTAACAGCACAGATCAACATCGAAGTGTACACAGTGTGTTTTGTAAATTCCTTATGAAATTAATGCATTGTATTAAGACATATAGGCCCAAGGTATTTCTACAATCACAACATACACCACGGTGGGTAATTAATCCAGGTGAGCCACATCACAGACAACATCCACTTCACACAACTGTACCGACAAAACCAACATGAATTAGTACAACACTAAATACAACTATAACATAGGAGTGAGTAGTACTTTATCAAAAATTACTATTTTAAATGACAATAATAATAATAATAATAATAGATTTAAGAGAATATCAAGACAGAAAATTAAAGCTATTAATTATAATAATACTAAGTAAAAGAGGAAGAAGTGAATAATAAGACAAAACATTTAGTTTTAAACAATACAAGAAAATAAATAATGTGAATATCACCACACAGGTAGAATACTTTAACTGTCAATCCTAATTACTAATTTGATGAACAGAACTAATACTGAACTGATTTAATCACTAAACTTTGACATCTAATGAGAAACATTGAATTTGTTTCTATTTATTTAAAGCAGTGAAGTCAGGGCAACACGCATTTTATCTTCAAATGATTTTCCTTATAAACCGATATACACGCTCGCTGCATAGCAGATACACGAGCGTCGAGCAAGGAGGAAAACCCTTCTCTGTCTATTCGCTGTTAAATCACCCGTTCTCTCTATTTTTTTTTTTTTTTAAGTAGAAACAGACATTTTGTTTATGTTACCAGGCTATATGTATATATATATATATATATATTCCCATGACTTCATATAAAACTTTAGAATATTAGAGAGCCAACTCAAAGTGTCAGTACAGATTGTCTTGCGGGCCAGTGTTCCAGTTTAACTGGTTTTCATGTTAACTGCTGCCATTGGCTTACAGAGGTTTACATTCTGCCCACTGGTGAGGAAAAAAAAACCCCTAAAATATTCAAATACGTGCTATACAAATAAGAACTTCTGTATTTTATGTGCTTCTTTTTTCACTCCTTTCCCTGGCAAGCTCATGTATAAATAATGACCCGGGTTACATATGTATATGAGGCTATTATTTATGTATTTAAGTAAAAATGTATTTATTAAAATGTGCTAGGCAATGAAGAACTTGTTTTCTAAACTATATATTTACACAAGACAAGATGAGGCTAATCCCCCAGTAACTGGGCTACCAAAGGCCGGCCGTGTCTCTCCGTCTGTCTGCGATGACCTGGAGTCCATGGAAGCTAACTGGCTCTCACGGGAGGGACGGACGGACGCAAATGCTCACTTCCCTGTCACTCACAGCTATTGTCAGCCAATCATATGCGTCTGTGAGGTCATTGGTATGAAGGGGCGACTGGCGCTGTCCCTCCGAGTGTGTTAAATCGTCCCCGAATGCACAGTTTGAAAAAGAGGCAGGTGGCTAGCATTGCCTGTGCATGCTTTCACCCTTCCCTGGTCGGTGGTGGTCATGTGATTGGGAAGGCAATACTGGATGCGCAGCAATTGTATACGATTCAATTAGAGAGAAAATAGGGGGGGGGGGGGGGGGGGCAGAAAAAGAGAAAGCTGAGTGGCTGTTCTGTCACTGACCGACTGTTACACTTGACTGTTCAATGTTGTTGAACTTGGTTTTTTTTCTGCCAATCCTGTGAGTTTTAGGGATTGGGGTTTTTTGTTCTCTATTTAAAGCCAGGCTAAAAAAAGTCCCGGACACCATTACATCTTGACCATCAGAGAACAACTGACATCTGAGCACTGGGTTTGTTGTAGGGCGAGTTGTTCTCTGCCCACAATAAGGAACTGAAGCCGTCGGTTCGATGAAAGCCAGTCTGTGAGGGGCTCTGGCAGAGAATCCAGGCAGGTCTGGAGTCTCTGCAACCGTCTGGGAAGCCAGATCCTGTTTCGCAGGTGCTGCTCTGTCTCCTGCCTGCCAAGTTGGCAGCGTGCAGGTGCCAACGTATGGTACCAACCTAGCACTCAGGAGACCAAAAAAATGGACCTCTCCTGACGGATGGATGTCACCAGAACCACATGGCACGGGCCCACTGCCACCTACCCTGGACTCAGGCACTCTGGTGTGGAGTCCGCTTCTTTGACAAGTCCAGATACTGTCAGTATAGGAGCAAGAGATGTCAGCGTGTGTAACAACGCCCTGGGGAAAGGGATGCCCAGTGCTGCCTATTTCGCAACAATCGATGGGGTGGCGAGCCTGTAATGGTGTGGGCAGGTATCTCTGCTCAACGTAAAACCCCTCTGGTGATCATCAATGGTAACCTCACCACCAAACAGTAGACTGACAAGACGCTGGAGACGATGTGTGTAACGTTCATCAGGAATCATCCTGAGATGAGACATCGAGTTCCTGGTACAGCCTCCACACTCGCCTGAACTCTCTCTCAATGAGCACCTCTAGGACCACACGTCTCAACGTGCGCCTCCACCCAGAAATTGGAACTGGACGATGTGTTGCACCAGGAATGGGCTACCATACCCCAGGACATTACTGGACGTCTTCTACGATCAATGTGTAGATGCTGCATGGCTTGTATTGATGCTAATGGCAGCAACAGGAGGTACTGAAATTCCAAGAATTTGGAAATGCCATTCTTAAATGTCAATAAAATTAAGACATTTTGGAATTTGTGTTGAATTTTGGCAAAACTCAAAAATACCCATAATAACCAAATATAAAAGTTTAAGTACTTCCTTAAAAATACCCTACCACAAAGAAAACATTATCAGTGTTAAAGAGGAACACAACGTTCACTCAGTACTCCAAATTCCATAAACATAACTAAAGATGAAGTGAATTGCAGTTGTTGGTCATATTATTTTTACCAAGAAAATAAACCAGGATTTTACTGCCCCTGATCAGCCCACACCCTGCATAATCCACTGTAGGACACACAGGGGACAGTTAGATAGTAAAGGACCAGCGATGCCTGAGTGTATGGATTTTGCTTGTTCAAGCCATTCAGGAAGGAATAAAGATGTCCGTTACTTCAATTATCTGAAGGATGAGTGGTTGAAGTGAGAAAAGACTGGTCTTATTTATACCTGGGAATTCCATCCAAATCATAAGCAACCTGTGCACAGTCAACATGTTGCTTAAGATGCATTCATTCAGGATCTGACTGGAATTAAGAAGGTTGAAACTCACACTTAAAGTCAAGGATGCTGTTCCAACAGTATTTCAATTTAAAAACACTGCAACAAAAAGATGAGTGGATTAAGAGAAAAGGGAAAGCTCAGTCAGAAGAATACGTGTGTATGAGAAAGTGGTTTTCGTTTCCTGGCCAAGCGCCAGTTTTTAGTTATACCGTGACCTCGGTGGGAGGGCAGCGGTGGCCCGGTGGGAAGGTGCTGGATTATCGATCCCAAGGTGGGGGGAGGGTTCAAGCACCACTGTCAACGGCTGTCCCTGCTGTCCCCCCAGTGCCACTAACTGGTTTACCAGAGGCCGGCCGTGTCTCTCCCGGTCTGTGGTGAGAGGGATGTAAAAGAACCATCACTGACTTTCAAAAAGAGCAGCAGCATGTTTCTGCCCTGCGATGGCCTGGCCAGCTGTCCAGGGTGTAGTCTATCCTCGCCCAGAGTCGGCTGAGATGGGTGCCAGCCTCCCCGCAACCCTAATTAGGATTAAGCGGCTCAGAAAATGAATGAATGATCTCAGAGGGTCTTGTATCATTCATACAAAACAGAGATTACTTACTGAGTTTTAAATGGACGAGACAGGCTCCAGCGAATGGACCAAAACATTGAAAAAACCTAAATGATATGCTTTACTATCTTTTAGTTAGTCTTGCCCCACTACACATAGGAGTCAAAGCCAGTCAAGCATGGACAGACTAACTGTGGGTCAGATAAAGGCCATTCAATTACCGTGTTAAAAATCTGCAGACCATCATGACCACCTGAAACATAAATCCTTCCTTCAAATATCGTCACACCTGCAGCACTGCGACTCGCACTCATCTCTGTTACCAATGTCCATCTGTCCAGAGAGAACACACACACACGCACACACGCACACACACACACACACACACACACACACACACACACACACACACACTAATTTCAATTTCATTCTGGTGTTTTGATGATTTATTTGAGAGCAGTGGCCACACTCACCTGTCAGTTTCTGGAGAATAACATTCTACAGAGTTGAGTGAAGACTTGCCGTCATAGCCACCACAGACATATATGTGTCCATCAACTACCACTGTTCCCATTGCACTTTACACCGAGAAAAATAAGAATAGCATACATTTATTCCTCTCTTCCAAACACTTGGCAGGTTACTGCTGCATCAAATTATTACACTGCTTTTTTGAATACTTTCTATATTTTAATTGTTCAATTATAGCATTATATGGTCTGTAATGTCTGTAGAGTAAACTACTCCCATAAATAACACATCACTACTTTGGACACATTTCTGATAAGACATTGGAATCCAATCACATCGATCTTCAAAGAAAGAGTCAAATCAAATTCTCAAAAGGTCATTCAAGGTACAATGTGGCCAAAAAAATGTATATAATATATATTATTCCATCAGAAAATACCATGTGAGATTTTTCTAATATTACACATTAATTCTAATCTTAAAAATGAATGGGAGCCGATCAATGAGAAAGAAGCTTTTTGTCACAGGATCAGTGTTTCCGCAAGATACACAAAGTGACTTGGCTATCATCACCCCTGAGCACTAAAAACTAGATAAACCAAATCACTATTAATAGATGATGGAAGAAATCAGTGATGTCAAGGCATGAAGAGGAACAGAAACTGTCTCAGATGATGCGTTGCTGACGGCCAAATTGAAGGCCAGTTAACGGGAGGGCCGGACCACAGAGGCACATCTGGTTTTACGCTGCAAAGCTCAAGACAGATATCCACAAGAAGAATTTCTCCATCTCCTTGACCATTCAGTTCCAGGCCCTAGCAGACATAGAATATGACTCTTTGGAGACAAAGTTGGAGAAAGTCAAGACAGCATTCGACACAGCTATCCAAGAAGTACTCCGAATCAGAAAAGATGGGATTTGATACAGAAGCTGAATCAAGCTTGGACACGAATGCAGGAACAACCCCTACAGCAAGAGGATGGCCCACAAGGTGAAGAGAAGTGCAAGAAAGGATGAAAAAGACTGTTGAAGCATTGGCTACAGAGGTCAGGTGGCTTCAGAGAAGATGATATGAAGACACTCAACAACATCACAAGACAATGCCAACTGACCTGTAAAGGATAAAGATAACCCGAGATAATCAGCGCAGCAGCTTGACAGGTGGAGGGAGCATTTCAGTGAGCTGATTAATGAAACTCCAGTCACTAAGCGCTAGCCACCATAGGGAAAGCAGAGGTCCTAGAGGTTTACCTGGCACGACTCACTGAAAAACAAAGTCTTACAAGCCATACAGAAGAACGTGAGTGGCAAGGCACCTGGCCTGGACAACATCTCACCAGAAGCTACATACTTCTTGAAGTGCAGCAGGATTTTTGTGAGGAGGAGGAAGTGCCACAAGACTTGAAAGGTTTCATTTTCAAGCTGCCAAAGAAGGAGAACCTGAGCAAAAGCGAGAACCGGAGAGGGATTCAGCTACTGTCTCAACCAAGCAACATCTTTAAGAAAATCCAGACCGCTATAGACACTGGTCTCAGAGATGAAGAGGCCAGAGCTCGATCTGTGACATCATACACAGGTCAAGTAGCTACTTTGCACA
Source organism: Euristhmus nudiceps (assembly GCA_030068295.1). Taxonomy (NCBI): domain Eukaryota; kingdom Metazoa; phylum Chordata; class Actinopteri; order Siluriformes; family Plotosidae; genus Euristhmus; species Euristhmus nudiceps. The sequence goes on along the minus strand of JAQNCB010000023.1, from coordinate 1,105,266 downwards.
TCATTGCTGAGCAGTCCTTAGAGTGACAACCCCCACTTTACACAACTTCATAGACTTCAGAAAAACATTCAGCACAGTGGATAGAACAATCTGGTGAAAGATACTCAGACATCATGGTGCATCCCTGAAAATGTACAGAATCATTCAGCAACTCAACGAGGACACGACAAAGGTTCCCATGTTTTCACTGTGAAAACTAGAGTTGCTCAATAATCATCTCTCTCATGACTGACTGGGTAATGAGGTCCACAATGAGTCAACCACGCGGTAACTAGTGGACCTTTGCTCATAATCTTGAGGATCTGGACTCGGGTCACACTTCCTTCACCACACACAGGAGAAGAATAAAAGAGCTTTGCAGGGTGCATCTCTAAAAACAGGCCTAGAAATCAGTACAAAGACGACCAAGAGCATGAAAATCAACATGAGGACATGGTGCAGGACACTGAAATGTGTTACAGGGCGAGGCAAAGAGGGCCGCCCAAGACCGTAGCAGATGGAGAGCTGCAGTACAGGCGCCGTGCTCTGGCCGGAGTGAAGAGTACGAACCCAGGATTTAGTGAGTTCCACTTCACATCACCGTCCTGCACCACTGTATCAGGGGTTATTACATTTTGCAGTAATGACCTCATTGTACATTATCCCTCAATAATCAGTGCATTCGCACCATCCCCAGGATAAAACAATTACTGATGATGAATGGAGACTGTATCTCCATGTGTAATCATACTTAACTGCTGCATAATTGAAGCCATTCCTGTGCTTTAATAAACAATTTTTCTTTTGAAATTAACAGTAAAAACCGCAAAAGTGCAGACCGGAGACTTCCTCTACAAGTGTAACAAACTACAACACTTGTGTTATAAAGAATCTGAACTGCTCTCGTCATCGATTTCTGGTTAATTCAAATAAAGTATAATTCAGTCATATAAATAACTAGGTGGTTTGTAAAATGCTGTAGAGGCAAATCATGTTTCTTTGGCTGTATCACGGAAGGACTACAATCACCTAAACGTCTTCCAGTGTCACCTGCTACAAAAACACTTGTGTTTGAAAACAATGGCACTTCAGTAACATGAAAAACTACCATAAAGCACTCTGTCCTCACCTGCGCTGGCTATTCATGCTGGCGATTTTACTCCACGTGTCCGTTTCTGGGTTGTAGACTTCAACGGTGCTGAGCCGAGACTGGCCGTCATAGCCCCCGATAGCATAAAGAAGCCCGTTGACCACAGCCACACCCACTCGACTCCGGGCCGTACTCATTTGCTGACAGCGTTCCCAACAGTTACCAATCGGATCAAATACTTCCACAAGGTTTAATGAGTCACCTGGACAAAAAACACTGTTACAAGTACGCCGTGATCACAGGCCTAAATTATGAAAGGGCTACTCAGAGAACTGTCCCACAGTCTACACTAATCTGATTATCACACACACACACACACACACACACACACACACACACACACACACACACACACACACACACATCTCTGCTTAAACTGAATTTACTCCCGGCTTCAGGAAACTGCTCTGAACTGATAAACAGAAATGAGATAAACGATATGAAGGAGGAGGAAAGCACCTGCGCCGTTGAGTCCGCCAACCGCGTAGATTAAGCCAGCGATGGATGTGCAGCATCTTTGCCGTGTCTTATAGGCCGGCAGGTGTGGCCGCCGTTCTGGCATTAGATGATAATCCTTTGCCTCATCAACCAGATCCCTGTTTAACGAGAAGCCCACGGAAAATTCCAACTACATCTAACATTTCACACCTGTACAGCGAGTGTGTATCTGCAGCCCTCATTCTGGATAACACCAGATACAATGAATCAACAAACATTTAATTTTACTGATTGTTTCAACAAATTTGTGTTAATAAACAAATATTTTATAAAAATATGAGTTCATTTCTAATAAACGTAACCCAAAGGAAATTATTAATATCTTTAATGTCCAAAAACATGCCCAGTAGGCTAATTGGCTGTTCTAAATCTCGCTTAGGTGCAAGTGTGTGTGCGTGTGTGTGTGTGTGTCTGAATAGTTTTGTGAGCGTTAGCCCTGCGATGGCCTGGCGAGCTGTCCAGGGTGTACTGTGCCCTCGCCCAGAGTCGCCTGAGATGTGCACCAGCCTCCTTGCAACCCTAATTAGCAATAAGCAGCTTAGAAAATGAATGAAAGAATGAAAGCTATCCTTATTATTATAACGACAACAAGGAGCTCCAACCAATATCTTGCGTCAAAGTAGCACCACACTTTGGGTCAATAATATTTTTATCTAGTTAGCTAAATGTTTAGACGCCAAACTGAAACTTTCCCAGAGCCCATGACAACCGGCTACAACTAAAAACACTTAAATTAATAATCCTGCAGTTTACCAGAGTTAGTGAACCATGTAAACATTAGATTAGTGCACAGTTACAACAAATCAGATGATCAGATGAGTTTAACAAATTTAGCAGAATCTTCATTTATTCAAACTATTTTAAAAACTATTTTTAATCACAATTAATTTTCAGTACAAAGAATCAGCATCAGTGCCAGAAATTTCTGCAGAGAGCAGGTTTAAACAGGAGTGCTAACCCAGTCTCTAGCTAACAAGTACATCGAAGCAGACCTGCATTTGTGGCAACAGCGCACCAGCTCGTCCTGTTGGACTCGGTCAGCCAGAAACTGGGGTCGGCACAGGGGCAGTCGGGTTTTGGAAAGCAGCTCGGGCAAGCAGCACTCGCGGTCTTCTCTCTGATGTCTCACCCATGCGAGGACAGCCTCGAACACCTACATCAAGCAATCGTATCCATGATGAGAACCATGTACACATTCCTCACCTCAAGCAAATTAAGACAAGGATATGAACGCTACCATTTCCTAAAATACCTATGGAAGCACTGGCACAACTGGGGGGGGCATTTGCCCCCTCCCCGCAATCTCAGAATAAAAAAATAAATATTTTGTTTCTTTTATAAAGTTATAAATCCTGGCAGTTTAACAGCGCATGCAAACATAATCACCGCATCCAGCCTTCCAATGTGTAGAGCAAAAACCATCTGCCGTGATACCACACAGACCCGCCCCATTTCTGCGATGTTAACCAATAGTTAATAGCACGTTGGGACAATTCCGAACGATGATTGGCTCAATGCTGCGCTATTAACATAAATAACACAAGGTCTGGATTTGACAGAAAACTTCCTTTTTCTTCCTGGATAGCAAACAAACAAGATGAGTGGTAGCTGGCTCATTCTCTCGTTCTCTCTCTCTCCCTCTCTACCTCTCTACTTAGATTGGCAAAAATACATAATGACTTTCCTTTAAATTTAAATATGGACTCAGATATCATGAAAATATTTTTTTACCTCTGTTAATATCTCTTACTCATGTTAGTTGTTGTGTTCTGTAGTTCTGTGCATTTTTCAACAGTAAACATTATT
>JAQNCB010000023.1:904349-916118 GCA_030068295.1 Euristhmus nudiceps | reverse complement strand
TGCGCCCCCCCCCCCCCCCAAAAAAAAAAAAAATTATATTTTGAGCATTTTTTACCTCCATAGCATCTCCATGGCGCGGTTGCTTAATTTGTCAGGTTGAGGCTCAGCATCGTTATGTGGCGATAAAATTAAGTTAACTGGTGACCCGAATGTACTAATTGAGCATGTTATCACATCAGTGTAATTTTTCTTCCCTGAAGTCAGGGTCATAAAATTCAGGCTTAAATAGTGAACGAGTGGTTCGGGGAGCATGAGGAACCATTTTCACACTGGCACCAGCTTAACCTTATTGAAAGTCTTTGGAATGTGCTGGAGAAGACTTTAATGGAGTGGTTTAATATTCCTGTCAACAGTTCAAGATGTCAATGAAATTTGAACCCAACTCTGGATTGGAATAAACGTTGCTCATGCTTGTTGAAACGGTGCCACGACGATTGTGTGCTGTAATCAAGGCCAAAAAAATTAGTGTGTAAAAACATATTGTATTAATTTTTATATTAATTTTATATTAATGTCATCTAAACAGGATGACAATGCAGTTATTGAAATGTCCCTGAAGTTGGCCAGCATCTTTGCCACTCAAAATAAGTGAGTAGTATTTATATATATATATATATATATATATATATATATTTTTTTTTTTTTTTTATCTTACTGTGTAGTGTCTGCTGTCTTGTCAGTAAAGCCAGGGGGGACATTTTCTCTTCACTACACTTAAAAAAAAAAAACTTTTAAACTGTTTTGTGTTACAGAAAAAATAGTACAAACCAGTGGGTTGCTTTAACTCCTAGAGACATATTTGACCAATTTAGTTTTTAATGTTGATGTCTGGAATGAAACACTGGTGTGTCACCTCTTGCATCCAGACAGGTACAAATCAATAAACATACACAGGGATCCCTCACTTTTCATGGTTAATGGGGGGTCGAGAACCCCCCGCGAAGACCGAATTTCCACGAAGTAGGATCGACCCCCAACTGACTGATGTATACGTACATATATATGTGTGTATGTGTATATAATTTCAATAAATACATATTCAACACTATAAATGCTTATAATAACAATTAAACATTCAACAATAACACATAAGATGTAAATAAAATATATACATACGTGTAATTGTACATAGATGTAAATAAAGTGTAAGAAATGCCTTTTCTGATACACGAATGCTGTTATTTCAGAGCCGAGTCCCAAACTCAGTCCCAAACCTGAGTCGGTAGTGACCTTGACCCTATTTAATAGTGAAAGAGTGAAGGGACAGGCCGCTAGATCACTACTGACTTCGTTTGGGACGCGGTCTCTGAAATCTCGCAAGCTGATTGGTCGAGACGAATTTCCCACCGAATCAGAGTCAGTAGCGACCCCTTGTGGAGTTTTCATGAAGCTTTTTCCATATTTGCTTATTTTTATTTTCTATGAATAGTTTTTAAAAAATCAACGATGCACTGACACCACAGAACCTGAAGCGCGATATAGCAAAGGATGACTGTACCCGTTATTAAATGGTGAAGACATTGTTTTACAGTCCTATGTCCATCAGTCAGCCTGTCTCTCAGTATATGAATTTGTGATTTATAAGAAATTATTTATAATTATTATATTTGTAATTCTTATAAGAATGAAATGTCTGAATTGTTTTTGCACTCTTTCTAGTTAAATGTAGGATTAATATAGAATTACCCTTGATAACACTGATTGTGTTTTAGCAATGATCCAAACATGGTCAATATCAAACGTCTGAATAATTTTCTGCCTTTGTAATTATAAATAAATTTGTCATTTTTAGAGTGGTAAAACATCATGCCAACTTGCAGTTATTTTTTTTTTTCTTTGTGAGTTTACATTTTTGTTGTTTTATTCCTTATTAATAGGTAATGGAAACATTTTCATGTGAATAAAAATGTTTCCAGGTTTTGTTTCAACAGTAGATTTTACTGTTTTCCCCTGTAGGAATGAGCTGGCAGAGCATGGCTTCCAGTTCTGCACCGATTCTCTAGAGGCCAAGATCGAGAAGCAGAAGGAGCTTCCACTAGATTCTATATCAGGTACAAAATATGCTCTCTTGTACCTGGTATATACTGAAGGATTTCCAAATCATTGCATATTTTTAAACTGTGGCAGACCACAGACATTATGAAAAATGTAGACATTTATAACATTTTAAATACAGGAACCTGCACACCAGATGATTCACTTGGGATGCAGAACCATAAAGTTGGTTTTTATGCTATGATTTCAGAGTGGCGATCCCTAGGGCTGCATGTTCTAAAAAAGATCAAGGTTGAAAAGCTTTTATACATTATTTATCGATGGGTGCTGAACACCAGGGAGGTGTTCGGGAGGCATTCTAACCAAAAGCCCAAGCTCTCAACGTGGAGGAGCACTGGTTCTACTCCAATCTCCTCCCGGATGGCTGAGCTTCTCACCCTCTCTCTAAAACCCCCCTGACACTTGCACGACTTTTGGCCACGATTTTGTCATGGTAAGTTGTGCCATTTTGGGGCATGAACCGGGAGGCTCCTGCACTGTTCACGCATACTTCACAGCGAGTTCACGACGAGTTCACAAATAGCTCTGCGTGCCCATCAGTGTCAACATTGACATGAACTGGCACGACGAGTTCAAGCATAGTTTGCGCATAGTTTACACGCTTCCCGCATTGGCACGACGAGTTTGTGCAATCCCAGAGGACGGTGTCGACTTGGGCATGCCATATAAAAAGGGGGCCTCCCCAACCCCTGGTCATTTTTGGATTGGCTGTGGAAGAGACAAGAGAGAGTTTCCTCTTCCTCATGTCAGAATCAGAATCAGAATCGGTTTTATGTGCACACATACAAGGAATTTGACTCCGGTACTATGTTGCTCTAAGAATGCATAAATAAAGAAAAACATACCAAAGCAGGGACAAAGGTAAATGAACAATAAATTAAGGAAATACCAGAATAGTAATGTGGATAGTAATGTCTGGTTTGTGATATAAAGTCATCTCTTCGCTGACGATCTCTGGAATGGCTAGCAGTGTCCACACGCACACAGATGCTGGAAAGCACATTGCAACTACGGTATGAGGCAAGGGACATTCTTCTCAGAAAAGTGCGATTTTCGTAGTCGTGAATTACTCTTGAACTGTCCATGAACTACTCGTGAACTCCTCGTCAACTACTTGTGCCATGCGCAAATTGTTCGTGAAGAGCGTAAACTACCACACACTGGCACGCATCCTCCCGCATCGTCCCGACGAGTCGTGCCAATGCATGCCACAGAATCATGCAAGTGTCAGGGCCCCTTAAGGGAGCGCACCGCCACCCTGCGATGGAAGCTCATTTCAGCCGCTTGTATCCACGATCGTTTTCTTTCAGTCACTACCCAAAGCTCATGACCATAGATGAGGGTTGAAACGTAGATCGACTGGTAAATTGAGAGCTTTGCCCTTGTGGCTCAGCTCCCTCCTCACCACGATGGACCGGTACAAGCTCCGCTTTACAGCAGAGGCTGCAGCGATCCGCCTGTTGATCTCCGACGGTTGATCGTTCCCTCACTTGTGAACAAGACCCCGAGATATTTGAACTCCTCCATTTGGGGCAGGACCTCATTCCAGACTCAGAGGCTGCATTCCACCCTTTTCTGGTTGAGAACCATAGCCTCGGACTTGGAGGTGCTGATCATCTCATCCTGGCCACTTTTTGCGCTACCCTGCGAATCGCTCAAATGAGTGCTGCAGATCATCAGCGACATGCTAGGCTGCTGTCATTGCCCTGTACCACTGGCAGAGTGAGATCTTTCCTCTCCATATCATCAGACCTTTTAACTCAAGCAAGGGGAGGAAATGCTAAAATAACACAACATGCACGTGCACACACATATATACCTTCGTTGCATTGCACCACATACCTTAATCTGCACAAACGTGTTTTCAAATAATTTGCTCTGGACAGGCAATTTCCAGGTCAACAAAAGACTTCACTACATTATCACCTCTCAAAGCACACCATGCACCTAAATTCAAACGTGAACATTTGCACCGGACTTCTGTTAATCTCTGCTCTAGACTGCCAATTTGCAACATTACAGTATTATATACAATTATATACATTCTCATACTTTCTTGTACGATCAACAGTGCCTGCATCAAGTTTTCAAACTTTTAATTTTTACTATAGATCATAGATGTTTAATACTGTATATATGCCTTACCGTGTGTGTGTGTGTGTGTGTGTGTGTGTGTGTGTGTGTGTGTGTATTATATTCTCATGCATCTCAATAAATTACAATATCATCCAAAATTTTATTTATTTTGTAATTCAGTTCAAAAGATCAAACACACAGACCAATCGATTTCACGTAATTATTTCTTTAATTTTGATGATTACAACTTGCAGCTGACAAAAAACCCAAAATTCAGTATCTCAGAAAAATATAATATTCCTTAAGAACACTCAAAAAAAAGCATTTTTAACACAAATGTTGAACTACTGAAAAGTATGAACGTGTTTAGCACTGAGTATGTGGTTGGAGCTCCCTTTACATAAATTACTGTAACAATGTGACAGGCTAAACGTGCTGCAGCTTGAGCTGTCGCCGATGTAAAATCTTGGGCATGGGAGGAGTTGGTTGGCCTCGAAAAGGTTCTGGACCACCATCCGGCGCCTCAGGAGGGGGAAGCAGTTCTCCACAAATACTGTTCACAGTGGAAGTGGAGAGCTGCTTACCTCGACTGGGGATGTTGTTGGGAGGTGGAAGGAACACTTCGAGGACCTCCTCAATCCCACCAACATGCCCTCTGTGGAGAAGGAAGACCCTGGGTGTTTGGTTGGGGGTCCGCCCATCACGGGGGCTGAGGTCGCCGAGGTAGTCAAAAAGCTCCTCGGTGGTCGGGCTCCGGGGGTGGACGAGATCCGCCCCGAATATCTCGGGGCTCTGGATGTTGTAGGACTGTCTTGGTTGACACGTCTCTGCAACATAGCGTGGTCATCAGGCCATAAGTGGCCATAAGTCAGGGAACACAAGCGGCTGAAATGAGCTTCTTTCACAGGATGGCGGGGCTTTCCCTTAGAGATAGGGTGAGAAGCTCAGCCATCCGGGAGGAGCTCGGAGTAGAACCTCTGCTCCTCCGCATTGAGAGGAGCCAGTTGAGGTGGATCGGGCATTTGGTTAGAATGCCCCCGAATGCCTCCTTGTTGTAGTGTTTCGGGCATGCCCGACTGGGAAGAGACCCCAGGGTCGACCTAGAACACGATGGAGGGACTATGTCTCTCAGCTGGTCTGGGAATGCCCCGGTGTCCCCTGGGAAGAGCTGGAGGAAGTGGCCGGAGAGAGGGACGTCTGGACCTCACTGCTTCAGCTGATCAGTATCTCCGTAAATCTGTTTAGCTGATGGAGGCATGAAGTGCTCTAAAACTTCCTGGGAGGCGGCTGCACCGACCTTTGACCTGAGAAAACAGTTGACCAACACCAGCAGATGAGACGGCTCCCCAAACCACCACTGACTGGGGAAACTTTACACTGGACCTCAAACAACTTGGATTCTGTGCCACTCGTCTCTTCCTCCAGACACTGGGACCTTGAGTTCCAGGATCTCATTCCAGACCTGGAGGATGCATTCCACCCTTTTTCGGCTGAAAACCATGGCCTCGCACTTGGAGGTGCTGTTTCTCATCCTGGCCGTTTTACACTCGGTTGCGAATCGCTCCAATGAGAGCTGGAGGTCCCGGATTGATGAAGCCAAAAGGACATTATTCACAAAAAGCAGAGACGAAATCCAATGGCAACCAAACCAGAACCTCTTAACGCCACAGCTGAGCCTTGAAATTCTGTCCATAAAAATTATGAACATAATTGTTGACACAGGTTGTATTGGTGCCTTGGCGGACTCCAACCCTCACCGGAAATGAACCAATGTTACCAATGCGGACCAAGCTCCAGTGGTACAGAGACTGAATGACCCATAGCAGCAGGTCCAGGACACTGTACTCCACACACCCCACAAAATAGTCCAAGGGACACAGTTGAAAGCCTTTTGTAAATCCTGCATATACTCCTGCATAGACTTTTTTGGGTAGGCTAAAGAGTGTGATTCCACGACAGTGCGAACACACCCCCCATTTTAAAAATAGGGACAACCAACCCGGTTTGCCAATCCAGGGGTTACAGCCCTCATGACCACACGATATTGCAGAGGTCTGTCAACAAAGACAGTCCTACAACATCCAGAGCCCTGAGATATTCATGGCGGATCTCATTCACCCCTGGAGTCCGACCACAGAGGAGCTTTTTGACGACCTCGGCGACCTCTGCCCCAGTGATGGGTGGACCCCACCCAAACTGTGGAGTTCGGAACATAATTTCAAAGCTGTGTTTACCTTCAGAAACACCTCTTTATCTGAAGGTTTGTGTGCATCCAGTCTGTTCCATTAACACCAATTTAACTTAATCAATTTTGTAGCACTGATTTAAGACCAGTGTAGGAGATCAAAGTTTGTTAAATCAGACTTCACTTCATAGTCCAGACTTAACCCTTGGGAAGTTAAACTCACATACCCCAATGATCTGTAAAAATTTCATTTTGTGCACTCACTATTTATGCTGTTGAAAGCCATATCTGAAAGTGCTTCTTCCAGACTTAAGAATGTTTTTGATGAAAAACAATTAGAGAATACAGCTTTTGTATGATATGGAGAATCATTCAGATCCAGAACAAATGGCATCCTCTTGAACTGAATGTTTCTCCATATCATACTTTATCCCATTCAGTAATTACTTACGTCATCCACCAAATGGATAACTTCAGATCTTCAAGCAGTTCATATACATCATGATATGTTATTCAATACTGCATGGTATATTTACATTTACATCATTTGCAAGATGCGCTTACAGTTACAATTCTCATTTTTATACAACTGAGCCATTGAGGGTTAAGGGCCTTGGTCAAGGGCCCCACAGTGGTGATAGTGGTGATTGAACCGCTGACCTTCGGATCAGTAACCCATCACCTTAACCACTAAGTGACCACTGCCTCACGTTATAAACCACCACCATAAAACAGATGTACTTCTCTTTCAGGTAAATGTTTTTTGTCTTTTATTTGGGCTGATTTTTGTTATCTGTGGTGTTGATTGATTTATTTTTTTATGAGTTGCTCTGAGCTAGTGATGTGATCAGCTGCTGAGAAGTGTTTTTTTTTTTTTTTGCAAGATGTAGGAAAATATCTAACATCTTACACTGTGTATCACCATAGTCAACAGCCCTGACTTGTGGTATAGAGGCGCGATTTGACATGGTTGTTTGGTTGAAGGCTTGAGGTGAGGTGAAATGTAAATTTAGCAGATGTCTCTTATAAACCTCTTCTTTAATACTTCCTGCTCACTCCAGAGTGTAAATATTTCCATGTGGGTGAATTTTGTATCAAAAGAGATGAGGAAATAGGAAATAAAAGGTATCCCTTTCCAAATGTTTGGAAAGATCAATAGGTTTTCTTCAACATCACAGTGGATATCTTAGGCTAACATCGCTTGGAAATAGTTGAAGTGTTCCAGGTTATTGTGCAAAATGCACAATCTGAAACATGTGATGTCTGAAACATCACATGCTTACATAAAAATGTGTTCCAGGTCTAATAGTAGCCCCTCTGAAGAGAATTTTACTCTGCAGAGTTAACAATCTGGAATAAGGAGCACTGTTACATCGGTGGTTAGGAGCTTCCTGGAATATTTGAGTGAATTTTAGCAGACTAATTGCTTTAGTGAAAAATATTTAGGCAAAATTTAAACCCCAAAAACCCCAAATGGTTGTAAAATGGATGCTTTACCTTACCTGTGTACTCATTTGCATCTTGTAGCAGTCTTGTCGTCCTGTGCACTTTGTTACGGGAGAATCTGTTAGTTGTGATGAATACCACAGTTTCAACTCAGTGCATCTCTCTGGCCCTAGCAGAAGAGGAAAGGAAGGACACGCGACTGCTGCTTGGCCTCAGTCTGGATGCCCGGGCAAGATACCTGGCATCCTCCCAGCGCCTAACAAGGGCATGCAGCGATTACCGCCATGCACTGCAAATCTGTCAGGAGGTGCAAGGGGAAACTCATCCTCAGGTATGATGATCTATGCTACTACATCACATTTGGACAGGGAATTCTTTTTGAAAAATACATGAAAAGCCTGAGTACACCAAGCAAAGCAGGCATGATGGCAAATTTGTAAAAATGGAGGTAAAAAGCTGAAATGATCACTTGCTAATAAATGATTTTACTATGTCTGTAAAATTTCACATTTTCTTCATGTGTCTTTCCTTTGGGTCGCCTGATTTTCTCTCACCTCCACAAAACACACTAGTAAATAGATTCAAATCCACTTCAATTAGTATGGATAAATTGGTTTCTGATTAATTTAGACGCTTATCACTTTGGTTTTTTCCTTTGAAGCTGGAGCAACACTTTTTTCACCTTGTCTGCCTTTCGCCGGTGTTGTTCATCAATGTCACACTTTTCTTCTCTCTGATACGCCTTCTGAGCTGTTCAGTTGAATTAGACCAAAGTTGATCTATAATTTTGATATAATCCATAGATGTGTACCATATATAAAATTTTTGTGTGGCCTGCCAGTGAAGCAGAGGATCACTATCTGTTGACTTGTCCGTCATGTCACTTACTTGTAATCCCAGACAGCTCCTCCAACCAGTTAAATATTTAAGCCAGACATGCACAGATTTTTATTTACATCAATCCATCTATTGTGCATTCAAGCATGGCAGAACACATGTACATTGGCAAGGCTCCAAAACAGAGTTGTCATTGTGCGCCTCCTTTTTTCAGTGCTTGAGGAAATAAGCCGTGCAGGTAACACATGTCATCCAGGAAGGCTCCTTATTGGTTAATTAAAGCCTTGACAGGAATAAACAATACTCATGGTACAAGGATTGATTTGATGTTTAGTTATAAACATGGAATTCAGGCCTTGTGTGCCTAAAATCTGACTAAAGTGGGCCAAAGAAAGCACCCCCTCCAACCAAACGCATTTAGAATTTCGTGCGCCTCGCGAAATTAACTCCGGACATCACCGAAGATTGATCAGAACATTGCCAAAGACCCAGGAAATGATCACAAATATATCAGCCATTCCCAGTGACCAGCTGCTTGGTTGTTTCGAAGACACGACCAATCACAGAGCATTTTACATTCAGAACTAGTCCAAGTATTGTGTAAATACAACAATGATGGTGAACGACGGCGATTCAGAGCTGAAAGGAAGAAGTATTTCGTATTCGTCTTTTCTCAAGATGACTGGATGCCAATCCACGAACTAGAAATCTAGCCCAAAGTCAAAAGAATCAGGGGAAGGAGATGGTGACCGATTGGTGACTGAAATTCAGCGCGGTGACAACAGAGTTGACACACCACGCATTTGCATGCATGCCCGTGATTTATAAAGCTTTTTTGTCAGTGTACTTTATGTTCGGCTGCCTGCCAGCTACAGGCTGTTTTGTAGGCAAACTATTGCAGTCAATTCTATTTTATTTGTATAGTGTTTTTTACAATTGACATTGGTGAAAATTGATAGTGGTCAGAAACTTCCACATACAATGCTGGGCTCATTATTTATGCTTGCTGTCTTTGAAGTAGTCTACATCATGCATGAATTTGTAGAGGTCGCGCTGTGATTCGTTGGCTATGATGACGTCACTGGGAATTCCAGGATTTCCTTGCATTATGCAGAAAAGCATGTATTTTATTTATTCAATTGATGGACTCCCTGAGAGTTGAGGAGTGCTTATTTTTTTGCACTCCAAGGTTTTTTTTAACAGGAAACGACCTGGGAATTTCAGAAATCTGCCAGAAATTGCCTTTCAAGGTGCAATGTCCTTTCATTAAAAAAAGAGAAGGGATAGTTAAGTGGTTCCAGTGGAAAAACCCAAAAGCATCCTCATTGTGTTTATTATTTCAAAGTAAATAAATTAACAAAGTTAAAAACTTATAATCTGGCACAGTTGTTTGCCCTAGTGTTAAAGGAACCGTCAGTGTTGAGACCTTGCTTTTATTGTAATGACTAACAAGTACCGCAAATATGATTAAGGCCTCGATGGATCGGCACTTAAATTATTAAATCCACCTCACTACCTGAACTTATTTAAAATGCTGTGTGTGTGTGTGCGCGCGCAAGTGACATTACTCAGTGTATTAGGTAACAAATAAAACATGAACTTCAGATGATGCATTAATTCATTAACTAGAAATAATAAAAAAAAGCACCAAATTTTAAAATAGACAATCTTTTCAAATAAAAAAAACCCCTAAATTATCACAGCCTATAAAATAATGCTGGATTTAAAGGAACATGGTAAACTGTGATTTTTTTTTTTCCTTTCATATTTGCATGTTTATGTTGATAAATAACCCGGATAAATTGTCACTGGGTTTGTGTATGATTCAGCTGATTTTGCATTTGGTGATCCCCCCACAAAGCTCCAAGTTCACAGAGAGCTGAAAATGCAAAATTGCTACAAAATTAACCAAAAAAGAAAATTTTAACTAATTTTGAATAAATTCTTTGAATTTTTCAAAAAAAGTTGTTTGTCATAAAAAAGTTGGTTGTCCAGTAAGACTTGATTTGGAACCATCTCAGCTTAAAGGTACCATCTGTACAGTCCATCCTTCTTATATACAGTGACAATTCATCTTAACTGTACAAATGGCCATATTTGTATGAGAATGCAAATACCAATTTGACTTGCTTTCTTTTGCGTAATATTTCCTTCAGGTCTATATAAAAATGCATATCTAAAACATGTATAAGGGAAATACAGTACATCAGGTTTTTTCTTTTGTTTTTCTCCAAAAACAAAATCATATTGGGGAAAAAGTCATATGAATGATTTCCCCGTCATGTTCTGGCGGCCGGCGAGACGTGCCGTGACCGCGGTGACAATTCCTACACCCCATTTGCAGGACCCGAGATCCACAAAAAAAGGAGAGAGAGAGTTCAGGGAGCTCAGGATGTTTAATTAACAAAACCCAAAAATAAAGGGGAAAAAATAACTATTACTTTAACCTGAAGAAAAGAACAGGCTCTCTCACTCACAAAAAACTAACAAAAGGAAATCAAACAGCAAGGCAAGGAAATCAAAAAGCTTGGCAGACCTCTGACGCAGACAGACAGGCAGCAACAGGCATCCACAAGGCATCAGAGTGCAATATCCCAGCACAGAGCTGAAAAACTAGCTTCCTTATATACACAGACACACACAACTGAACCAGAGACAGGCATAATTGGATGACGCAGTGAAGCCTCAACTGCGCCCTCTGGCGGCCTGAAGTAGTCACGACAGGGCAGGATCTTGACAGGACCCCCCCCCCAATCAAAGACCGCCTCCTGGCGGTCTAGGGTTGGACCTAAAGAAAACAAACAGACAGACAGACAGAAACAGACAGACAAAACACTCCACGCTTTATCCGGGTTAAAAAAAAATCAAAAAGGGGTGGCCCAGCACGTTAACCCAAGTCCCAAAGTAGACCCCCTCAAAAAATAATCAGTCCAAAAAAAATAAATAAATAAAACTTCACAGCTGGGATTCCCACACCCCCCAACCAAAACTGACCAACTCACCAGAATAGTCTTAGTCTGTGGAGAAAAAAGGAAAAAAAAAAGGTAGTCCAACCCATCCGGAGCAGGCGCGAGGTAAGGTTCCGCCGGAGCGGACGAGGGCACGGGTTTGGCCGGCGCGGACGAGGGAACGGGGTCGGCCGGCGACGGCACGGGGCCCGGTTTGGCCGG
>JAQNCB010000023.1:883012-894775 GCA_030068295.1 Euristhmus nudiceps | reverse complement strand
TTGTTATTATAAGCATTTATAGCATTGAATATGTATTTATTGATATTATATACACATATACATGTATGTATACGTCGGGGGGGGGAGTCGATCCTACTTTGCGGAAATTCGGTGTTCGCGTACGGTCTCCGGTCCCCGTGAACCGCAAAAAATGAGTGATCCCTGTATACAGAATATATTTTAGAATAAAATTTTCTGTAGGTTTTTATTTTATTATTTGTATATTGGTTATTATATAAGTATATAGGTTAGTACAAAAAAAACTGGACTTCCAAATTTCTATTTGTGAAGGTAAAGTTTTTTTTTTTTTTAACACAAAAAATGTTAATAGTATGTCAATAAAGAAAGCAGCATATCGTGCATAGGGGACAACTTTTTAGAAAGAAATATAATGAAGACTGCTTTGATTTACATGCAAGTAAAGAATAATGTATGACAGTGAACATTTCCAGGAGAACTGTGGCTGATACTGTAAGAGAGCCGGTAGATACTGTATTTATAACTACACACAGTGTACCTGATGCTATTCTATTTTAAAAAAAAAAGTCATCACACCTAATAGTAAATTTGTCATTTATTACTGTTTACTGTGCTTTATAGAATTTTTATGTAAAGATCTTTAATTTCAGTTATTATTTATATGTAAATATAAGGCATCTTTGTTCTACACAATTCCTTTGCATGTGCTGTATGGAAGCATTACCATTAACATTGACTAAAAATAAAAGTGAAAAGGAGTGATTAAAAACATGAAGTTCGAAATTCATAGGCAAAAAATATTCAGTGCTAGTAATTCAATGACTTTTTAATTTGAAAATCTGATGAGACTGATTTGCTTCCATAGTACTGTATACAATGTATATGTATAATAATTAATTTTCTAATCCGCTTAGTCCTAATTTGGATTACGGGGAATTATGGGCTTGGTCCTAATTTGGATTACCCAGCTCAGCCGACCATATATATATATATATATATATATACACACACACACACACACAGAACCCTCCATAATTATTGGCACCCCTGTTAAGATGTGTTAAAACCTATACAACAAATTCGATTTTTATTGCAGAAGTATACTCTCGCACTGAAAATTGTAGAATGATGTAACCTTCTGTTATGTCACAGCTGTGAAGCTAAGTGTTTTTGGTGCTGTTTTGTCTTCTTTGGTTCATGGTCCTTCCACTTTTATTTTGAAGTTGTTGTCTTGTTTCTTTCAGCTTCAGACCCGGCCTTCCTTCTGGGATTGACAATAGCCAGCTCCGCCCCTGATTGGCATCCAGCGATGTCTCATCTTCTCAAGTGTATTTATAGGCGGTGTTTTGCGATCTGTGTTTCTGTCCGTCAGTTTGCCGTTATCCTGTTTAGTTCTCTCCTCACCGTTGGTGAACGGTTTTTGTTTTCGAGCTGTGCTCGTCTTTTGCCAAGCCTCTCTGAGCGCTGTTGTTTTGGTTTCGTTTTGGTTCTCTTGCTTCTGTGTTTAGGAACGAGAGGTCGGACTGGGATAAATATCCCTTTTGAGTTGAGCAACTGAGTCCTGCTTTGTGATTAACACCCCTGACATTGCATGCTGACCTGAACATGGACTCAGCCGACTCAGGTCCGTCCCGGGACCTCCACGGGTCTCACGGTGACCGGCGCTCCCCCTATGACGAGCAGGCCTCGGCTCTGAGAACGGAAGTTGACGCGCTGGCTAGCCAGGTAACCATGCTCACCTGTCTGGTCCAAGACATGTGTGTCCGCCTAAGTGGTCCCAACACCGCTCCCAGCCCTACGCCGCCTCCTCAGGCCGCAACCTCGGTGGTCACTTTCCCCTCGCCGGGGCGTATCCACGATTGGCTCCGCCGGAGAAATTCAGCGGGAAGCCAGAGTTCTGTTGGCCGTTCCTGGTTCAGTGTGAGCTGCACTTCCAGATGACCCCGGAGGCCTACCCCATGCCCCAGTCGTGGGTGGCCTTCATCACCTCGCATCTTACGGGGTGAGCGGTGGCATGGGCCACCGCCGAATTGCCCCGAAACTTGCCTCTGTGTGCCTCTCTGGAGCGATTCATTGAGGAGCTTCGGAGAGTGTTTGATCATACCCCGACACGGATGTGAGGCTGCGCGGGCGTTCAAGAGGCTCACACAGGGAGGGCAGACCGTCACGGATTACGCCATCTATTTCAGGACACTGGCCGGAGACAGCAGATGGAGTGAGCCGGCCTTAATCGAGGCATTCCTGGATGGATTGAGCAGGCAAGTCCAGGAGAAGATGGGCCGGCAAGACCTCCCCGATGATCTGGACGTGGTCATCGCTCTGGCTATCCACATTGACAACTGGCTTGACCGTTGAGACAGGAAGAGGAGCAGGAGGACCAGTTCACCCTACAGGGATGCCGGCAACCAGCATGCTAGGGCACGGACAGGTTCAGTGACAGGCTTCTCCCAGCCCGGCGGATGAGCCCATGCAGGTGGGTCGAGCCAGGATTCCTCCAGAGGAGTGTCAATGGCGCCTGCACCAGGGGCTCTGCTTGTACTATGCGCAAGCTGAGCACCTTCTCAACACCTGCCCAGCCAATGAGCAGGTTAGTTGGCAGGGGCTAGTGAGTCTGTTTAACGTACCGGAGGGTCCATCGTGAGAGTTGATGGAGGTAAGAGTCACCACCAATGATTTTTCCTTCGAGCTCAGGGCTCTTATAGACTTATTAGCCCAGAATACAGCTGCCCATATCATCCCCAGAAGCCCCTCCATCCACCACATTACTCCTGTTCTCCAGCAGTTAAATTTCAAATTCAGTTTAAAATTGTTCTACTAAACTTTAAAGCCATTCATAACCTTACCCCTCTATATTTGTTTGAACTCCTTCATGTTCCCAATCCTTCTAACTCCCTCAGATCTTCCTACTATACACCTGTCTGTCCCCTCCGCCCGTGTCATTATCACTGTCTATATGCTTCACATAATTATAATGATAATTATAATTAATGACTGAATGCTCTGCTCCCCGGCTTTGGAACTCATTACCACCTGACCTCAGGAACATCACATCTTTCTCCCACTTTAAATCTGGACTTAAAACTCGCCTATTTCAAATTGCCTAGTCCACCTGATTTAAAAATCTGAATGATTTTGGGTTTTTTTGTGTGTATTTTCTGTGCTTTTCTTGTTTTATCTGTACGATGACCTTTTGAGTACAAAGAAAGATGCCTTTAAATAAAATGTATTATTATTATCATTATAGTTATGTGAAGCGTATAGACAGCACAAAATAGATCATTTTGATTCTGTGCTAGGGACACTTAATCCTTCCTTAGTCTCATGCAAAACATGCTATGACGCTGAGTTTGTATCTAGATACAAGCTATAAGCCCCTCTTTGAGATTCGTAATCAGGGCTTGAGCTCTGTTGATCTACAGCACAGGTTCCCATCACCCACTTTATCTCACAAAGACACAAGACCACACCGAGTACCAACCCAAAGTCCTGCTGCTCATCTTTCTCAGCATATCATATTAACATTGGCAGAATAATAATTAAAGGCTTAAATGTCTTACTCTTTTGTCTGCCACAATGACGACGAGGGGTGGTTTGTTTCAGTTCTCAGTATTGGAATCAGTTTTCATCAGGTTGTTGTTTAAGCTTTAATGCTGAAATAACTTCCATGGGCTTGTTCCTTTCTTGTGCAGACATCCAAGATGGATGTAATTACTAGCTAAACTGCTGTGTAGTAAAGTAAGGAAATGAAGCTTCATAGGGATTATTACACCATACCAAAACCTTTGTAAATTCTCTCCACTGCTGTGGTTTTACAACAGTTCACTGAACTCCCGCTCTTCATTCCACAAAGTTATGACTTTATAGCTGTCCAAAAATGCACAAACAACCAGTACTGTTCTTTCCCCAATGCTCTTTGACTTTATCTCACTCTTACTTGTATGGAGCAACTGTGTGCACACAATTTCTTCCGGGATCAATAAAGTATTCTGATTCTGATTCTGGCTAGAGGGATACAGTGTGTAGTGATTCAAATCAGTCCAGTGATTTCACAGGGCAGCATGATGGTATAGTAGTTAGCATGTCAGCCTGTTTCATTGTGGAGTTCATATATTAAACATATTGTCACTGTTGCAGGAACAATGAAAATCAATTTAGCATCTCTTTATTTAGTAGCAATTATAAAAAAAAAATAGAAAGTATACAAAAGACAACTAATTGACTACACTAAGTTATACATGTGCACATACCTATACACATACACACACACACACATATATATATATATACACATATAGACACACATGCGTAAATGTATCCTATATACACCTATAGATCTGTCCATGTATTCACACATACACAGTAGAGTGCATGATATGTAAAAGATGCATGATGTACACCAGGTAAGAGGTAGAGCTTTAATTATAAGGTGCATGGTGCTACAGTGTTGGCATGTTCGAGACCTGCTCTAAACTTGAGTATTGCACTTGAGACTTAAACATGTGTATTGCACTTAAACATCAGTATTGCATTTAGAGGTAGTAGTGCACTGTCCAGGAAGATCATCATCATCATCATCATCATCTTTTTCTGCTTGATATGAGGTCGGGTCGCGGGAGCAGCAGCCTAAGCAATGAGGTCCAGACGTCCTTCTTCCCGGCCATTTCCTCCAGCTCTTCCAGAGGGACACCGAGGCGTTCCCAGACTAGCCGAGAGACATAGACCCTCCAGCGTGTTCTAGGTCGACCCCGGGGTCTCTTTCTGGTTGGACATGCCTGAAATGCCACACCAAGGAGGCGATGGAGGGGCATTCCAGCCCAATGCCTGAACCACCTCAACTGGCTCCTCTCAACGTGGAGGAGCAGAGGTTCTACTCCGAGCTCCTCCCGGATGGCTGAGCTTCTCACCCTATATCGAAGGGAGAACCCTGCCATCCTGTGAAGGAAGCTCATTTCAGCCGCTTGTGTTCACGATCTTGTTCTTTCGGTCACTACCCAAAGCTCGTGATCATGGGTGAGGGTTGGAATGTAGAGCGACTGGTAAATTGAAAGCTTTGCCTTGCAGCTCAGCTCCCTCGCATAGCCCAAGGGACACGGTCAAAAGCCTTCTCTAAATCCACAAAACACATGTGAACAGATTGGGCAAACTATCATGCCCCCTCCAGGATCCTGTAGAGCAGGGGTGGGCAATTAATTTTCCCAAGGGGCCAGACAAGAAACAGAAAATATTGTGGAGGGCCAGACCAAAAGGCTGAACTAAATTAATTAATGAATTCATTCATTTTCTGAACTGCTCAATCCTAATTAGGGTCTGAGGGAGGCTGGTACCCATCTCAGCCGTCTCTGGGTGAGGGCGGGGTACACCCTCGACAGCTCGCCAGGCTATTGCATGGCCAACACGCACAACCATTCACACCTTAGGGAGATTTGGAACAGCCAATAAGCCTACTGTGTATGTTTTTGTAAAGTGGGAGGAAACCGGAGTACCCGGAGGGAACCCACGCAAGTATGGGAAGAACATGCAAACTCCTTTTTCACATGTTGCAGAGCCACTTTTAATGTAGCCAGTGTGGGGAAATGAATGAATGACATGTCTGACATTTGCTTTGAAAATAAAACTATACTGGTTTTCAAGGCTCTGATGTTTGCTTGCATTTCATGCACAAACTGGTTTTTCCGTTGTCGCTTCACATTCCGCTTGTCCATCTGTGTCATTATGTCCACAGTAAAATCTAAATCACAAAGCCAATCTGTGTAATTCAGTGTTCTCAAGTAGCTCCAAAAATTAAATAATCTCCTGTTTGAGCTCCCACACTCGTTGACATACTTTCCCCAAACTTAACCAGTGGATATTAGAATAGTAAAGCAAGTTCCTGTGATCAGCATCAGTTCCTTCAAGAAAATGAATAAACTGACGATGGTTAAGTCCCCTCGTTCGAAAAAAGCTGACGAGTTTCACAACTGGCTTCACTATGTGGTCAAGCTGAAACACAGATTTACGCAGTGCTTCCTGGTGAATTATGCAGAGTAGGAAAATTACCTCCTGCTCAGGGTTGTGCTCCTTCGCCCTGTCCTGGATTCTTTTGAGCAGCCCAACATTTTTTCCCCGACACGAGGCGAGGGTGCTCCAAGGTAACTTATGCCTCTTTATGACCGCTGACACGCTGTTATATAAATCCTCTCCCCGTGTTTTTCCTTTCAGGGATTCCATAACCAAAAACTCCTCTGTTATCTTAAAGTTTTCATTAATACCTCTGATAAAAATCCGCTTTTTGTTGAGCTTGCTAGTTAAGTGTTCGTCCAATTAGTTCAATAAGCCGAGTCACTGTCCTAAGCTAATTTTTTCAACTTTGTTCTTGCTCTCAGGACATAAAATACTTGCTTCTATGCACTTTTTGCACTCTTTACCTGGTGTTGAAATGCTGTCATTACAAGCCAAAGTGAAATGAATGCAAACAGTCATTCACATCAAACACGAATTCTGTACCAATCAATCTTTGGCAGGCCGGATTAAAAAGACCAATGGGCTGGATGTGTCCCGGCAGTATGATGCCCAGGTCTGCTGTAGAGTGTACAGAGCTGGTCGAGAGTACCGTGGCCAGGAGTAAAACCACATTATTGCTCCTGATATGCTTCTGGCCCGAGGTTCAACCATCGGTTGGATCCTCCTCTCCAGTACTCCTGCATAGACTTTCCCATGGAGGCTGAGGAGTGTGATTCCATGATTATTGGAACACACCCTCCAGTCCCCCTTTTTAATAAGGGTGACACCCACCCCAGTTTGCCAATCCAGAAGTACGGCCCCAGATGACCACACGATGTTGCAGAGACGTGTCAATCAAGGAAGTCCTACAACATCTAAAGCCCTGAGACATTCTGGGTGAATCTCATCCAAACCCAGAGCCCGACCACTTTTCACAGCTTTTTAACTACCTCTGTGACCTCAGCCCGAGTGATGGGCGGACCCCCACCCAAACACTCGGGGTCTTCCTCCTTGACAGTGTGTTGGTGGGATTGAGGAGGTCCTCGAAGTATTCCTTCCACCTCCCAACAACATCCCCAGTGGAGGTGAGCAGCTCCCAACTTCCACTGTGAAAAGGATTTGTGGAAAACTGCTTCCCCCTCCTGAGGCACCAGATGGTGGTCCAGAACCTTTTCTAGGCCAACCGATAATCACTTTCCAGGACATCACCAAACTCCTCCCACGCCCAAGATTTTGCATTTTCCTTTTTCAGCTCAGTGACCCCCTTCACCTCAAGTGTCCATCACCAGGGTTGGGGTTACCGTCATGAGAGGCACTGATGACCTTCTGGCAACAGCTATGGACTGCTGCCTCAACAATGGAGGCACGAAACATGGCCCACCCGGAGTCCATGTCCTCTGCCTCCTTCGTGATGTGATTGTAGTTCTGCCGGAGGTGGGAGTTAAAGGCCCCTCTGCAAGGAGACTCTGCCAAATGTTCCCAGGAGACCTTCACAACACGCTTGGGCCTGCCAGGTCTGGAGAGCGGCTACCCCCGCCATCAGAGCCAGCTCTCCACCAGATGGTGATCAGTTGACAGCTCAGCTCCTGTTTTCATCCGAGTGTCCAGAACATGTGGCCGCAAGTCCGGTGACACGACTACAAAGTTGATAATCGAACTGCAGTCTGGGGTTTCCTGGTGCCAATTGCACTCGTGGCCACCTTTATGTTCGAACATGGTGTTCGTGATGGAAAAACCTTAATGAGCACAGAAGTCCAGCAACGAAACACATTGGGTTCAGATCGGAGAGGTCGTACCTGCCAATCACACCCTTCCAGGTCACACTGCCATTGCCCGCATGGGCATTGAACTCTCCCAGAACAACAAGGGAGTCCCCAGAGGTTGCATTCTCCAACACACCCCCTAAAAGGACTCCAAAAAGGGTGGGTAGTCTGAACTGTCATTTGGTGCATAAGCACAAACAACAGTCAGGACCCGTCCCCCTACCCGAAGGTGGAGTGAAGCTACTCTTTTATCAACCTGGGAGAACCCCAACACTTTGCCACCAAGACAAGGGTCAACAAGGATGGCCACATCGGCTCGCTGCCTCTTCCCATGATCAACTCCAAAGTGAAATAAGGTCCAGCCCCTCTTGAGATGGGTGGTTTCAGAGCCCAAACTGTGTGTCAAGGTGAGTCCGACTATACCTAGTCAGTATCTCTCACCTTCATGTACCAGCTCAGGCTCCTTCCCTGCCAGAGAGGTGACATTCCATGTTCCAAGAGTCAGAGTCAGTAGCTGAGGATCGGTCCGACAGAACCCATGCCTTCGGCTGCCACACAACTCGCAGTGCACCTGACCCCTATAGCCCCTCCAACAGGTGGTGGGTCCATGGGAGGGCGGACCCATGTATCCTTTTCGGGCTGGGCCCGTCCGGGCTCCATGGGCGGAAGCCCGGCTACCAGTCGCTCGCCTTCGAGCCCCTCCCCAGACCTGCCTCTGGGGGGGGAACCCGGTGACCCACATCCGGGCAAGGGACACTGTTAATTTTTCTTTATTGTCTATAGAGGTCTTCTGAACCACACTTAGTCTGGACCTTCACCTCGGACCTGTTTGCCTTGGGTGACCCTACCAGGGCCATAATGCCCCAACAACATAGCTCCTAGGATCTTTAGGACATGCAAACCCTTCCGCCACGATAAGGTGGTGATTCAAGGAGGAGTGTCCATGAAGATGGTCCAAATAATGGTTATTCAGTCAGCGTGTGTGATGATGGTGGGGTTACACTTTTAACAGCTTGTATGGAGAAGCTGTGCTTGAGTCTGTTAGTTTTTTTTTTTTTTTAGTGTCCTGTACCTTTTTCCAGAGGGGAGAAAAGGGGGTGTCTAGAGTGAATAGGGTCCATGATAATTCCACTGGCTCTACTCTGAAGTCTGTCATTGCAAATGTCCACTGAGGGAGGGGAGTATTGTTTCAATTACCCACTCTGCCATCCTCACCACTCACTGCAAGGCATTCCTGTCTTCTGCTGCTGAATCCACTATAGGTCATGAGGTTCTCGATGGAAGAGCTATAAAAGTTTGTCAGTAGGGGTCAGCGCTTTCTGAGGAAGTACATCCTTTGTTGTGCTTTCCCCACCTGTTGGGAGATGTTTGCCGTCCAGATGAAGAGAGATGTGGACTTCAAAAAACTTGAAGCACTACACCCTCTCTAGCTTCTCTCCATCAATGTACAGGGCAGAGTGCTCAGTTTTATTCAATCTCCTGAAGTCCATTATCATTTCTTTGACATTGGATGCGTTTAGCTCCAGATTGTTGTCACACCATTGCCGCAGATGCAGGACCTCTGTCTTATAGGCTGATTCGTTGTTATCTGTAATCAAACCTATGATGGTGGTGTTGTCAATGAATTTCACGGTAGTGCTGCTGGTATGAGTGGAGGAACAGTCGTGTGTGAAGCGGGAGAAGAGGAGGGGGCTAAGAACACACCCCTGTGGTGTTCCAGTGTTCAGGATGAAAGTGAATGAAAGTGGAGGAAATGTGTTCTCCTTGCCTGACATTCTGAGGTCTGTTTCTGGGAAAATCCAGTATCCAAGTGCATAGTGACCTCTCTAGCCCAAGATTGCCCAACCAGTTGATGTGGTTGAACTGTGTTAAAAGCGGTGCTGAAGTCGACAAACAGAATCTTCACATAGGGGTTGCTGCTGTCCAGGTGTGAGGCCTGTGTAGAGGACTGTATTGATGGCGTCGTCTGTTGAATCATTTGCTCTGTTTGCAAACTGATGTAGATCAAAATCATCAGGGATGGCAGCCTTAATGTCAGACAAGACAAGTCTCTCGAAACATTTGGTGACACATGGGAGTTAGGGCAACTGGCTGGTAGTCATTAAGGCAGCATGCTGTGCTCTTCTGAGGCATTGGAATGATGGTGGCTGCTGTCTCTAAACCATATAGCATCGCTGGTCTCACCACCTTCTTGTACAGCTTTCCTTTTATTCTTGCTGATACTTTTTTTGTTACACATCACACCTGACACTTTCTCCACCCATTCCACCCTTCCTGCACACACATCTTCACCTCCTTTCCACACTCTCAATTGCTCTGGACTGTTGACCCTAAATATTTAAAATCCTTGACCTTCTTCATCTCTACTCCCTGTAACCTCATTGTTCCAATTGGGTCCCTCTCGTTCACACACAGGTATTCTGTCTTGCTTTGGCTAATCTTCATTCCTCTTCCTTTCAGGGCATACCTTCACCTCTCGAGGTTTCCTTCTACCTGCTCCTTACTCTCACGACAGATCACACTGTCATCTACAAACATCATAGTCCATGGGCATTGCTGTCTAATCTCATCTGTCAGCCTGTCCATCACCACAGCGAACAAAAAAGGGCTCAGGGCTGATCCTTGCTGCAGTTCCACCTCCACCTTGAACTCCTCTGTTATGCCTACAGTATACTTCACCACTGTCGTGCAGCTTCCATACATGTCCTGTACCACTCTAACATATTTCTCTGCCACTCCAGACTTCCACATACAATGCCACAGTTCTTCTTTCAGTACCGTGGCATATGCTTTCTCCAGATCGACAAAGATACAATGCTCCTTGGTCATTCATGTGTTAAATTGGCAACATATTGGTAACCTGTCAAGGTTCTACCCCACCTCTCATAAGCTGTGATTGACGCCAGCTTTAGCTGACAGATTGGATGGATGGAGTTTGGATAGTGCCAGTTTTTACTGCACTAGTTGTACCTGGAATATGCACATATTTAAATTCTTTTCCCAGACACTACTCTGTGCAGATAAGTATCGATGCCTGAACTCCAAAACATTTAAGCCTGAGCTGATTTAAATGGATTGAATTCCTGTACCATTTAAAAAATTCATATCTGTAAGTGTCTTCTATAAGCATTCAGCCCTTAACTTTTGTAATGTGACAGATTTGAAGTAAAATTACCTCGTAATATCAAAGTGGGGAATTAAAATCAATATCAATGTTAAATTATTTACAAAAAATGTGTAAAATGCATACATTTGTTTACTGGTGCCACTAGCTGCCATTCGAAGTTACATTATTTGAATGAATCAATGTGTGAATTTTTTCCCGCATTTTCTCCCTCATTTAGTCATATCCAATTTCCACCCATCAGGTATTGCCTTCCTTATCACACGACCACCACCGACCTGAGAGGGGCGAATGCGTGCACACCTCTGTGACATGCGATGCTAGCCACCCGCCTCTTTTTGAACCGCGGCGCCATGCGTATTAGGGGTCTTACACACTCGGAGCAAAAGGGCTACTTTTGTCAATGAGAGTATTATTACAGTGAGATAATTTTTCATATTTTATTTTCACATACCTGGACAACTGTTTATATCAGTATTATTTGAAAAGTTGCATACCTAGTGGATAAGGATGACCCTTTTTTTCATTTTATTTATAAATCACCTGATTGCCGTTGTCATCACTTCTAGCATATAGCAAGCAGGTTCTGAGTTTGAACTGGGGCATTTCTGTCTAAAGTTTGAATGTTCCGCTTGTGTGTGTGTGTGTGTGTGTGTGTGTGTGTGTGTGTGTGTTTCCCTGGCTGTTCTGATTTTCTCCCACAGTCCAAAGTCACGGAGATGAAAGTTAGATGGCTACTCAAAAATACCATATAGGTGTGCATGTGATTGTGAATCTTCTGTCTGTTTCTCAAGATTCAAGAGTTTTATTGTCACAGGCAAGAATTACGTGAAGCAATTAATGGCAGTGAAATGCTTAAATCTCAAGTTCCCAAACAGTGCAAAGAAACACAACAGTTGCAATCAAACTAAATAGAAT
>JAQNCB010000023.1:750207-761180 GCA_030068295.1 Euristhmus nudiceps | reverse complement strand
CTCCCTAAGCATTTCGTTGCATTCTTGACCCTGTGTTAACAATGCATATGACAAATAAAGCTTGAATCTTGAATCTTAATATTTGTCTTTGCAGATTGGCAGCAATAAATAGATAAATATACTGTAACTATAAAACTATTGACATGTTATTTGTTGTACACTGTTTAAAAGATGTCTGATTTTTCGCTAAAACACTTACTTGATGTTATTGTTAGCTTTGTTCCACGTCCAAAGATCAGTTTATTTCTATTGGTATCCACACAGTGGAATGTGCCTTTGCATTAACCCTCTAGTTTACTCTAATCCACTCCAAAACCTCGATATGTTGTGCTAATTGCTTTTTTATTGTGCAAAATGAAAATATAGCTTTTATTTTGGCTTAACACTCTAACATACACAGTTCCAAGGAAATATGGGAATTTCAAATTAAAAATATTCAGTATTGACAAAAGGAGTACGGATTTAAACATTTTACTTAAGAATAAATTAACTATGATAGCATTTCTGCTAAAATGTATACATTATTTATGCATTGCAAGGTCTATATAATAGTTAAATAACAGTTTTAATATTCTATTATTTAGAATTGAAACAGGCCCGGCTATGAACAATCAAAATGTAAAGACAATAAACTCACTTACCAACTTCAATGAGTAATTGAATTCCTTTCCCAAAAATTATCTTGTTATTACTATGCGTCACACAAACTCTCAAGCCATAGCAATTACTCTCAGTTTAGGATTTACTACGTCAAATAAGTCTAAAGCCACAAACATTGACTTCAACTAATATTTAGTAGCTAGTACTTCCATTAGTAGCTAGTATAAACATATATCTAGTGTGTTACATCTTGACTCATGGGAGAAACCATCAGCAATTATTTTCAGTCAACATTTTATGGAAAAGATTATTCGAGACTAAAATTCTGCAATTATGTTCAAAGCATGAACATATTTTCTTCACATTTTCATCACTATGAATAAATTAATATTATTCAATTCGACAAAGTCAACTCTAACTGGCACAGCTAGGGATGATCAACATTTTAGCCCAAATGAAAATGAATGGAAATGCAAACTTTACAGAAACACTGATCTTATAATCAAACCTACCGGTAGTCATCTTCAAAACTCAATCTGGTTGAACACAAATCTGACAAAACTGCCAATTGACAATACCTTTGGAGCTTGTTGTTGGTTATTTTATAAAATAATGATAAACCAATTTTCTAACATTAATGTTGTAGTAACAAAGTAGTAAAACTACTTTTAATTTAGCCTCCAATTAAACTATGTACCTTAATTAAATAAATAAAATAAATAAGCCATACTATTGAATCAGATAAGTAGTAAAACTTACGCGACTCCACAGAAAATTTTATTCCATTTCCAAAAATGAGTTTGAAGTTTCCCTTAGTCACACAAAGCTAAGCGCCATTACAATATTTGCTCACTACAAGTGATATAATGTTCAGAATATAATTATATATATAAAAAGCAACAAAAAATAGTTTTTAAAAAATAGTGGATAGTAGATATCCTGGAAGATGCCACTGATATTGTCTAAATACAAATTAAAGCCATTTCAAAGTTTTGTCTTTTTTCATATGAAATTTTAACCCCACAAATATGCGCTAAATACAGCATATATTTATTGTTTATGACACCATGAACACCATGCACAAAATCTAATACTTGATTTCTTTACACTTTTTGTCCATTAAATATCAGTATTATGTATAAAAACAGAATTTTTAAAAGATTAAAACTTACTAGATTCCACTATGAGTGAGGTAGCTTTGCCAAATATGACCTTGTTCACCCCACCAGCATTCACACTGAGATTAGCTCCTTATCAAATACTACCAAAGTATATCAACAACCCTAAACAATTAATTTTCCATATCTTAATTTCTGTAAGACCCCCAAATCTGACTGCAGCTAGGCAAAAAGCATAAAAAAAACTTTGGTATACAATTAATATTAACCTGATAGAATTTTGCATATCATGTGCCTGATATCTTTTAAGGATATTGTGATGTCACATAAATTATTTTGTTAGTTTGTTTGGATTTAAATCGGTATATCATTCTTCTATAATTGTATTGCTCTCAATGAAGAAATTCAAAAAGATAAAATTCAGGTTATATATCATCTGTTTCAAATGAAGAGCTGGTTTCTTTACCGAAAAGAATCTTGTCTCTGGTTATTGTCACATAATGCATATTTTCCCAACCACAATGTATCATGTTAAATGTACTTAAAGTACTTAGAAAAACATTGTAATATGTTCTATCTGAAATCTGACACAGAAAGCACAATATATATATATATATAAACAAACTTGTGTGTGTGTGGTGTGTGTGTATTCTGTTATAACTACATTTATTCTTCTGATGGTTTATTATAAAAGAATCTTGTTTAAATATCTCTAAGTTTGGCGTTAATTAAGGATAAACTGTTTGTTTGTAATACATGCAAAAGGTTATGGATTGGTATAGCAGTATCTCCTGTCAATTTGAGTCGTGTCTCTGGTAATACTATATACCATTTCTAAATCGAATAGCTATTAATTAAATACTTTGTTCAAGATTTATATAAAAATCTATATTGGGTTTTTTCTTTTTTTTGAAGAATTACTCATTTACTGCATGATTTTTTCTCCACGGTTATTGTTATACTATAAGTTTACATTCTAAGCACAATTACTTTCCATTTAGTTCTCTAACTTTTCTTTCAAGACTAACAAACAAAAAAGACTTATTTGAGTACAGAAATATAAACATTGAACTTACTTTTTTCAATGAAAAGTCTGGTTCCATGACCAAAGATAAGCTTATTGTTGCTCCCAAATGTCACACTATACTACACATCAGTACATTAACAAGGTACACATACTCATGGAATGGCATGGCCAATTTTTTTCAGTCAATGTTATTTTGTGTATACTGAATGGCATGATTGAGGCAACATACCAAAATAATCAAATAAAAAAATAGCCAGAAATCTTACTGGTACAACTGATAACACAAAGTTGTTTACATTCTATCATTCTAAAAGAATGTGAAACCTAAACCTAGATTACTGCATAAATGTATTGATTTAAGTCATGAACAAACTGTTAGTTTAAAATTTAACTCCTGG
Source organism: Euristhmus nudiceps (assembly GCA_030068295.1). Classification (NCBI taxonomy): domain Eukaryota; kingdom Metazoa; phylum Chordata; class Actinopteri; order Siluriformes; family Plotosidae; genus Euristhmus; species Euristhmus nudiceps. Next base: position 758,037 of record JAQNCB010000023.1, on the reverse strand, counting down.
TGAAACACTAGCATGTTCTTACCTGCTGCAACATAAAACCAAGTTCTTTTGCCAAAAATTAATTTGTATTCACCAACAGTCACACATCTTCAACTTCAATTCAAAGAACCTGTAGTTTGTTAAAATTTACTAGATGAAAGCTAGATGAAAAATGCATGATATTGTAGACTTGGATAAGTAACAAGACTTACATGACTTCACAGAAAGGTCAATGCCATTTCCAAAAAAGATTTTGCTGCCTTCTCTAGTCACAGATTGCTGAATACAATTGCAAAAATGACCTCCTTTTATTGATTCAGTGTTTAGGAGAGGGTAATAATACAAAGAGATGTGAATAAAGTATCTGTATGTATTCAATTGTATATTTAAATAGACTAAAAAAAATAATTTGGTATGTAACCTACCCTAAATGGAATTTGTAGAATTTTCAGTGTTAGTTGCCAAGATGTTTTAATAGTACAGAATACGATTTCAAGTTTTTAAATTAACTTATTTTTATGAACATAATTTGAAGAGTTTAACCCGAACATGTGTTGCAGCTACAAATAATGTTAATGTCACTATGAAATTTATTAGCATTTAATAGCTTCTGCACCTGAATTGATCTATAATATATTACAAAAATATTTTAAACTTACTAGATTCCACAATGAGTGCGGTTCCTTTGCCAAATATGATCCTGCTTACTCCACTAGTCACACTGAGATAAAGTCCACATCAAATACTCCCAAAATACAAAAAGTATTAAAGAAATCTATTCTGTAAAACAATACTTCAAAATGTTTTGCAGTGGAATATCAGAATATTTATGCATTTAGTTTTGTTTTAGAGATTTCACCTAGGAAACATGATCATACGGTTGTCAACTAAGAAATTATTTCAGAAAGAATTCAAATAGTGTCACCTGATTCAATGTAGAGTTGTGTTCCTTTGCCAAAAATGAGTCTCTCCCTGCTATTAGTCACACTATACAAACGTCTTCAACAAAAACCTATTGTGTTTAATTCTTTATATCAATACTTGTTTAGGGTATTTGTTGAAATGTTGCAAATATGCAATATTTCTATATGAACTTTTATTTTTATTATAACAATATTTAGAGTTGTGAGAGTTTATAAAAAAAAATGAAATTAAAAATCTACAATGTCGAGCAGGTATCCCCATATTTAGTGATACTTTACAGTAAATATGTTATATGTATTATATTATTTGCATTGTCAACTAGGTGCTCGTCCCTCCAGAGGGTAGCACTGTGTTGGAGGGGTCAGCACGTCCACTTCACTGCAAGTTTGAGTCCTGGTCTCGACGAGGACGTTTCTGTCTGAAGTTTGTTCTCCCCATACTCGCATGGGTTTCCTCCAGGTTCTACAGATTTCCCTCACAGTCCAAAGACATACACATTAGTTAAATTGGCTGTTCCAAATTGCCCTTAGATGTGGGTGTGAGTACGAATAGTGGTGTGTGTGTTGACCCTGTGATGGCCTGTTGTGTTGTTTAGGATGAAACCCACCTTCGCCCAGTTCCCCATGACCCTAGTAGGATTAAGCGGCTCAGTTATATGTTAGTATTGTAATTTTTTCTCCATGCAAACAGAAATTAACAAAGGTATAATTTCATCTAAAACTATTTTTTGCCTTCTTTAAAAAGTGTACATTAAAATATCGTATTTACAGCTAATTAATACATTCTACTAGTAGGATTTTGTATTTTACATTTTTATTCGATATAACTTACTTGGATGGATGAAAAGTTTAGTTCCATGGCCAAATATCAATCTTCTATCATTAGCAGTCACACAACACTGCAGGCTCATACATTAATCTCAAGATAAGAAGCCTCAGAAATACTTAAATTCTAAACTCTTGATGAAAACTCAGCGCATATCTTGAAAATAATTTCACATGTTTTTTTATCTCTGTATAACTTTAATGTAATCATAAATATAGGTATGTTTCATGTTCCAAGATTTTAAAAAGTTGGTCTGGTATACTGTACATATATTTGTATATGTGGACATCTAAATAAGCATGTAGAAAAAAATAAATATTGAACTTACCTTTTTCAATGAAAAGCCTGACTCCATCTCCAAATATGAGTTTACCAATAGTGCCAGATGTCACACATTATTACAGATCAGTACATTAACCAGGTACAGGTACCTAATCCAAACTAGACTTTTAAAAGATTTACTTAAATTCTAATTTTTAAAAAAATGTATTTAACTGGGACTGTATTACAATACTACTATACCAACATATTTTTCACACTGAACGATGGTGAAAGTGTGACAAAATAAGTACAAAATAAAGAATTTGCTTACACTAGGTTGGTTTTGCAAAATTAATATACACACACAAACACAAACACGCACACACACACACACATTATATATGATAGATCGATAGATAGATAGATAGATAGATAGATAGATAGATAGACATTCAATATACTATACATTAAATTGTGTTTATATATTTAATTTATTTTTGTTTATTTCAAATATCAAATGAATGCCCTTCAGCTTTGAAATTTAGCAGCTCTGACCCAAAACAGTGTGGCAAGAAATTGCGATTTTCTACCTGCTGCAAAGTTAAGCCAAGTTTCTTTGACAAAATTTATTTTGTATACAACAACAGTCACACGTTCTCAAATACAAATAACTAAGTTTGTGATTGTGTGACAGAATGCTAAATTAAAGCTAGATTGTTTAAAACTTATTTTATTAGCTAAGATATGTTTAGCATTCTTTTACTTGTGTTAATACATATTGGCATAATTTTAGTGTTATGTTTGACACCATTTTTAAGTGTCAATCTACATAGTAAATTAATAAAACATAAAATGCTAAACTTACTGTGTGAAGCTTGCAGATGTAACCGTATGAAGTTTTTTAGTATTAAACATACCTGGTTCTACTAATAGATTGGTGCCTGTACCAAAAATGATCTTATTGTTCCCTTGAGTAGTCACACTGAGTAATATTCAATGACAAAAACTTTCTTTGGAATCTCACTAGATATTTTCAGGTGCACACTAAAATGTGGTGCATGAAAATGCTTTAACTTATAAAATACCTTTTTTTCATAGAATTCATTATATTTTAGGAACACAATTTTGTTGTTATTTTAAAATGTTTTAGCTTGCGATGTTTAAATTTCATTCAATATGTTTTATAGCAAGTAATTTTAATAATTTATCCATAATTTGGCACAGTATATGCAACTGTGTCATATTTTAAGTGGCTAAATTTGAATAAAATGTGCATTGAGATGAGAATCTTGGTGTAAACTGACGCATTGATTCTCACAAACTTATTATCAATATCTGGTAAGAGCTAATTTCATAAAACACATAAAACAGAAATTTAACAATAAAACTGTTGAAAATAGCTACATTTATACTCCTTTTTTTGAAACAGAGACTTTCTAAATCTTAACATCTTGGATTCACATTAAAACACATGTTTTATAAAATAGTTTTTAAAAAGCAATGCAAATCAACCTCCTAATTCTGGTCATGAGTAATAAATTATACTTACTAGCTTGAACAACCAGCCTTGTTCCAGTTCCAAAGTAAATTCCATAACTAGAAGTCCACAGTGTCAAACACCATACATAAATCACCATCACTGAAATTGAAAAGATAGGAAAAAATGTGAATTTGTAAAGATAGTACAAAAAATAATATGAAAACGGATTTTTTTTATGCTTGATTTGTACTGATGTTTCTTTGGGGAAAAAAAAACCCATTTAAAACAGATTAAGCTAAATTGTGCTATTTCATAAATCCCCATGGAAATGCTTGAGCCACTGTAGTCAAATAGCTGAAATATCACAAGAAAATAACAAATACGCACAAGAAATACTGAAAAAGAATAAAAGTTTAAAAATTAAAAAAACTAAAAATCAATTAATGAAAGTCTTGATTGTGTTACCTTATTTTTTGTAGTTGCACTTGTAACATGATGCTCATTGATTGTTACACGATGAGTTTCCTAAGTGATAAAAAAAACATTCAAATTTGTAAATACATACATTTCCATGACAAATCTGCAACACCGTAATACCCTTCAGATAAACTCAAAGCTCAAACAAAACTTTAAATGAGAGATACTGATGCGCAGCAGCCGTTTGATGAAGATCTGGTCTACTGCCCCACTTTCTGCAAACGAATATAATCCTGCAGGAATTGGTGCATACAAGAATTACATTCACACATTTTATGTTATTCTGGTAAGCATCTACATTGTTAAACATAATACATTTTTTTTTCCCCAGTAGCTTGTATGGCCACTCTTTTCCTTTTAGAACTGGCATATGTATTGCATCCAACCAGCCATTATCTATATCACTTAACTATCAGGGTCACGGGGAAAGCTGGAGCCAATCCCAGCTGGGTTTGGGTGAGAGGCAGTGATGTACACCCCAGCAGTCTTTCGCAAGTCATGCATCTTATAATCAACAGAATTCTAAGAAAAAATGTGAGAGAGTTGTAGCAAAATGTTAAATATAGGTTTCTTTTAAGCTACTTTTACTGCTCAGAAGCCAAGAAGGAATAGAAGCATTTATAGTATGTAATGTTCTGGTAAAAACACTTGAGATGATTTGCGCTAGATTTGATGCCAAGCATGCTAGTTGATATAGTGGAAAAAGTTCTTGAATATTTCCATGTCATAGCAAAACAGAGATTTTTATGAATTCAGTTCATAATCAGATACCAGTTGTCAAAAATAATGCAATGCTCCTGTCATCAAAAAAAGAACTTGCAAACTCTCTACAGACATTAATCATTAATCAATATTAATCAACAAGACAGTATTTAAAAATCTATAGCATTGATGCAGTTTTGATTTATACTGCTGAATATGGAGTGCACATGGAGCACATGAGGTGGACCCCCCTAGTGGCCAAGTGGCTAATTGCAATAGTTATAAATGAGATTGTGCTCAGGGTCGCAATAGATCTATTCCTGTCTCAAGAATATTAGAGTCCATGTCCAAAAGGTTGCATGTACTGTATATTGTGTATCAGAAATGTAAAAAAAAAACGTGTGCAATTTATAACTTATTATACTAAAGTGAAGTTTTGGAGCATTTATAATTTGTGTTTTTATGTTTTAATAATATATTCAATGTACGCAATATCCAAATTATCTCCGCCAATCAGTGACTTGTACATAAACTCTTGATGGGCAAGAATGTCATGACATTATTATGATTTATTTGAACGAAGCAGAATAAATGTACAGCATATGTTCTAATAGCAAAAAAGAAGAAATTGTTCCATAAGTTTTCTTAATATTTTACACTTTTTGAAATCAACACAGTTAAAGTTGTACAGACAGAAATGTATGCACAACTACACATAGGAACTGGTAAATTACCTATGCAGACTTTCTTAGATGTTGCAGAAATTGGGCAATGCACATGTGTAGTGCCCCATGTAACACCCAAGATCAGATCAGTTTCTATATATTGTAAAGGCTCTGCCACACATCTTTTGATTTGGCCTTAAATGGGAGCACTTATTTATTTTATCAAAAATATTGCTCATTTGGTCGTGTTTTTAATTTCGTGACCAATTTACTTTAAATGAAATGTTTTGGTTAGCTGAGATTAATTGGATTTTTAAAAGCAGTCCACTTGTTTTCATCAGGGTCGAGGTCATGTTTTGGGATTTTTCCAATTCAAAAGCATGATATTAGTCTGATTTATCTATTATACAGACTTTACACATTTTTACATTTAACTTTTGCATTTGGTGTAGGCAGTATCCCCTGAAAGGTCACACCAAGAAAAAGGCAATGGCATTATTTTTTTTTTTTTAGCCAGTTACCAAATAGTTACCCAGAACATTAAAAGGGATATAACCTGTACCATTTTGTCCAGCAAGTAGGCACTTGGACAAACCCTGATTCTGTGCATCTAAGCCCCATTGCGATGTCATCAAAATTTACAAAACACTGGAAGATTCGGATTGGTGCCTAAAAGCACAGCTCACAGGCCAGCTCTGCATTATTTTTCATTGACAGGGAAGCCATCATGAATCTGTAATGCATTATGTGCCATTTTTTTTTTTAACCCGGTGAAAATCTGTCAAGTTTTGCAGATTTTCAAAAGATTTCAAAGTGAAGGTGAGATTTAACATCAAATTTGAGTTATTGTGATATCCCAAGTATACAAATAACTGGTGTAGGTGTGTAGTTTATGTATTAAAGTAGGATATTACTAAGTTTGAAGCCGACCCGAGGTCCCGCATGTTCCGTACTGGGTGCCGCCATGACGATGATTTGGTCCGGATTAAAATTCATGAAAATACTATCAACAACTTCCAGTTGAAATGGCTGTACATGAAACATGAAACGAACTCAAAGTTATATTAAAATATGTTGGGGGAAACATGTTATAAAGGTATATCATTGTCAAAATCCCATAATTTTTGATGATTTGAATTTGCCATTGCAATCTATTATCTCTAAACATTTGACAAGCAGTTCCCAATGCATTTACATTTTTAAAAAGGGCTCATTTAACAAGCCCCCTTATCATCTATATCTTGGTTATTCCTTCACCGATTTAGACGAATGAGCTATCAAATTTGATCGTTTCCCTTGTTCTACCGCTCGAGAATGAAAAAAGTACATTTGAAATCACTGAAAAAAAGGTCTCAGTGCCTATATTAAGGTCATCTCCACATTCTAAACAAACATTTTCACAGCCAGAAGAGGGAGCCGGATAAACCCAAAATCATGATTTTTGGCAAAGAGCATTTTTATTGTGTTATTAACTCATATATACACATTCATCCCTATTTAGCCTAGCCCATATACAAGATACATATGAGTGAGAATTATAAAAATGATTGCTTATTAGGCATAGATGCAGGTCATTGAAAGCATACACAAACACAAAATATCTCACTGTAACTACTAGAGAATTGTTTTAGCTTGAATCAATATATAATTGTTACACATGAATCAAAAGAATGTGACTTTTTTTTGCAATTGAATTAAGTTGTTCATTGCTTACTTAGGAACTGTGAATAATAATGAAACACAGCGTCTCTGAGAAACTGAAATGTGTGGTGGATTGTTATCGGAGCGTGAGGTTTGCACCATGCCTTGCTGAGTTTTGTGCTGTTAAACCTGTGGTTAATGCAACAACTTGCAAAACTGCTCTCTCTATGCAGCCCATGTTTGTTTTTAACATTTAACCCTATATGCACTCTCTGTTGAATATAGGTGACATAACAACATAACATAAAGAACTCTGAAATTAACTTGAAATATTTACTTTTATAAAAGACATGCATGAAGAAAAATTTGGAGCAATAGAAAATACTTGCATTTTAACCACACATAAAGAAATGTAGATAAAAACAAATAATCTGCATATATAAATACTGCGTATGCAATAAAAAAATATAATATAATCTTTCTCTGATATAGAAATCAATACATTTGAACACTTGCACTTAGACTTAGTAAATTAACTCATTAAGGTGTTTGTTTTCATTTATAACTTGCTGTAGCATGGTATTTAAACAGTGTTAAAATTATATATTTTTAATTTTTTATTATATATTATAATTATTAAAGGCAAGGTTCTGAATTTGTCTAACTTTAGAAAAAAAATGCTTTAATTGTCATCATTATGTTCACACCAACTGCCTTAGCCAAGAGAAGTCTGAGACCAGTAACAATTAATAGCATAGTGTTCCCCTTAGGATCACCTGAAAAAGAGAAAGAAAATAAATTAATAAATGTGTGTGTGTGTGTGTGTGTGTGTGTGTGTGTGTGTGTGTGTGTGTGTGTGTGTGTGTGTGTGTGTGT
>JAQNCB010000023.1:307194-321091 GCA_030068295.1 Euristhmus nudiceps | reverse complement strand
TAGTGATGAAGCTCACTGTAACCTCCTCGGTACCGCCAGGGCTTCAGGGTCTGCAGGGAACCAGGGGTTACCAGTGCAGATGTTCCAGACGTGCTCTGGCTGCATGATTATGGGATGATGGATTTATAAGTCGGGTTTAATAACTTGTCTGATTTTTCTCTTTGTTTCTCAGGATCACTGCCTTGTCCAGGTAGAAGTTACTTCACCCATCGAGTCGTGTGTGTATGTGTGTATGTGTGTATGTGTGTATGTGTGTATGTGTGTATGTGTGTGTGTGACAATTAGGGCTCATAATTATTTTAATCCATCATGAAAGTGTCATTTTCTTATTTTGACTGTGTGTGTGTGTGTGTGTGTGTGAGCGAGAGAGAAATTGTGTTCAATGAAGGTTGGAGATGAACAGTCTGCATTTTTAAGTATGTTGTCTGTGATAAAACATGAAATTAAAAGTATTTCTATTGTACAGATCAGACTCTTTAATTCTTTCTCATGACATCACGTAGACGTTCACATTCTCATGCGGTTTATTTATTCGTTACACATCAACAACCTCACCTTTTATACTGAAGCTCCTAAGCAGGGCCTGGAACATGACTTGGCTCTTAATTCCGTGTCCAGTCCACAACGGGAAACTCGATAAGGCTTCCATGTCACTAATATTAACAAAACAGAAACCCAAACACGGAGCCTCGTACACCACTCTGCTCGGACTCCCATAGAATAAACACCACAATCTAACTCAGGAAGGTCAGAAAACTTTCACAAAGCAAAACAACCCCAAACATTAACGGTGACACGGAACATGAAGTCGTTATACGGATAATTAAACTGGGGAGAGGGATGCCGCCGATGGGTGGCTTTTGTGATTCTGTTTAAAGCCGTAAAACAATTAATTAAATAACATGTATTTAAATCTCAGTCTGGAATTAAAACCTGAGCTTAAATTTTAAAAATTCCCTGACTCTCAACACGGCCGCCCCCCAGGGCTCTGTGCTCAGTCCTCTCCTCTGCTCCCTATTCACTCATGACTGCCTAGCCACCTTCAGCTCCAACACCATCGGAGAGTTTGCTGACGACACAACAGTCATCGGCCTGATCACCGGCATACGGGGAGGAGGTCAGAGCCCTGACATCCTGGTGTCAGGACAATAACCTCCACCTGAACGTCAGAAAAACTAAGGAGCTGATAGTGGACTACAGGTCTTTTTGTACAAAGTTGGGATAAAATCGCATTGATTTTAAAACACATCGACCTTTCTTAAATGTTCCTGAAGTGTTTAAATTTGTCTTCAAATTGTGCAACATTTTTTTTCTATTGAAGAAAGATACAATTAAGTCAAAAATAAAATGAAGTAGTAAAAACGCATCGCCCGAACAGGGACTTGAACCCTGGACCCTCAGATTAAAAGTCTGATGCTCTACCGACTGAGCTATCCGGGCTTCAGTAACGATTCTCCACATGATCCCTTAAAGATTGTTTAATGAATTAAACGTTGTTCTTCAGGATATTTTCATTGAATAAATAAATTAATTGTATTCTGTTTAATTTAGTTTTGTAACATTTACACTCGGACATAGGATTGTACTTGTATCTTGCCTTTTTATTACCTGATTTAGATGGAAAAATAAAATGTTTTGACTCTAAATATTAAAGCGCATATAAAGCTTGTAATAATAATAATATATCCATATCGTTGCGTGATAAATTTCTGCCAGTCTGGAATCGGTATGTTCATGTGGGATTCAGTTTACTGAAGATAAATGTAGCTGCAGAGATGCGGTGTGGCCACCGGGGGGCGCACAAGACTCGTTATTAAGCCATAACTGATTTTAAGGATGGATAAAATAATTTAAATCATGACATTCACAAAATTTGAATTTTCATTGAGCAATCACATTTAATAAAATTCGCAATTAGTGAATCAGAGTTATTCATTTGATTATTCGTTATAGTGTATTGTCGAATACGTCATTAGCTGAGCAGGTTTTTATAGGCACTCTCTCGCCGGTTCAACAGGTGGCTCCGTGGCGCAATGGATAGCGCATTGGACTTCTAGTCAACACACTGGAGCAGTGATTCAAAGGTTGTGGGTTCGAGTCCCACCGGAGTCGCATTTTTCTTTCCCTCCTTCATTTTAAAAATATGTATTCTGTCTCACGATCATTTTAATTTCTGATATTTTCAAGCCTTTATTATTCCGGCTTGTTTGTCAGCACCATCATATCGTTTCTAAAGGCAGCATTAAAGTACCTGTTGTGGCAGATGGAGCTTAATTCACCAGGAGATGTAGTTTCAAATCAGGAACAGTTTCTTCAGTCAAAAAGAAAAAATCAGTGGAGCTCTTAGTAGTTCAGCACAATAAGTGTGATCCATCAAATGAGCATTCGAAGATAAATGAGCCCTTCTGAGCACCGACCTCCCTTTCATTCTCTTTCACCTCCCCATTTCCTCCTTCGCCTGCATCACACTTCAGACCTGGCACTGCTCTTCAGGCTGATCACTCTGTTGAGTTTTGCTCAGGAAAATACTTGACTGTTCCCTAACCCTATAATCACTGCCCGTCTCTAATCTTATCCCATTTCTCTGATTCTCAGTGAAAGCTGATCTGTTTTTCCTCCGGACATTTAAACCACCTTATAATTATTATTAATGTGTCATCTCACCAAATTTCACACTAAATCATTAGTAAATCATTTATTGAATCATTTACCAAGTTTACCAGCAAGTTTAACAATCATAATCAGCTTGTAGGTTAACATGGTTTACATTCTGTAGCCTTCCCTCTACATAATAAATAAATACAGTATCCATCTTGGTGATGACAAAAATCTCAGATTAAAGGTTAACCTTTGGTAGACTATTTGAAAATATATTTATACCTATAATTCAGACAGTTGTTTTTGTGAAACTCTTCTCAAATTTAATTAGTTGTGAAAAACTAAACACTTTGGGAGAAAATAAACATTCGCCTTTACGTTGTAATAATGTACTTCCACTGTTGCTACATGAGTGAGATTGTAAATGATTTCAGGACAACTGGTCTTCAAACATACCATTGACACCTCGTTCTATGGGACCACACTGGGTGGTCAACTGGGAGTCCTCAGATTGGATTAAAAAAACCCTGGGCCTTCCTACCACCTGAGGACATGAACACAGACATGGTTCACCTCCACTCCACCATGATGAACAAGGCTGCAGCTCATACTGAGTACTTCGACTCTACCTATGTCTCTGGGCAGCTTCACCAACACCCCAGCAGATGTCACCAGGCCTGTTCGGCTAAGAATGGTGGAGCATGCACCCTCACCCTCCCTAAATGCACCAAAGAAAATCCAGATCACACACTACAATCCTGCAACGTTTCCGCCATATTGGAAAGGTCGTGGTTTGATTTCAGAGAATACAGTATGCAGGTCTCTGCAGAGATGCTTCTCAATCTTGATAAAATTCCTCCACTGATGAATATATATGATAGTCTGTATAACGTTCTTATAATTCTATGTTATGAGCAATATATATCAATTGATGAACTTATAACAATCAATTAATGATTATTTTATTAATTAATTCCAAGAACATAAACCGGGGCAGTGGTGGCCTGGTGGTAAGGTGCTGGATTACTGATCCCACTGTCAACAGTTGTCCCTGCTGTCCCCCCCGTGCCGCTAACTGGGTTACCAAATGCCGGCCATGTCTCTCACTGTCTGTGGTGAGAGACACGCGAAAGAACCATTACTGATGTTCGTCAAGAGTAGGCTGCATAGTCAGCGTGTTTCTGCCCTGTGATGGCTTGGCGAGCTGTCCAGGGTGTACTCTGCCCTCGCCCGGAGTCGGCTGAGATTGGCGCCAGCCTCCCCGCGACCCTAATTAGGAATAAGTGGTTTGGAAAATGAATGAATGAATGAAAGAATGAACGTAAACCATCGCAGTCAATGGCAGAGTTTCCCTCTCAAAGATGGCAGCGCGAATAACGTATTTGCCCTGCCTTTGTCAGGTTAACTGCGCATGCGCGTGCTGGCCCCGGTCTCCTGTGTGGAAATGTAGAAAGAAGGTTCCAGACGTTTGTGTGTGAGTGTGAAAAAGAAGAAACTGAAGTCCATGATAGGACATCTTTTCCTCAATTATACAGTAAGGACAAATCTGTTCAAAAACAATTCGTTATTAATGTTTAAAGTTAGTCATCTGACGGATTGTAGTTGAAATCGGTGGCTAGTTAGCGTGTTTTTGCTAATGTGGTGATTCAGCGCGTGAGCCTCGTTTATCCTCAAATTATGTCGAATTATTGTAATTTGTTTTTCGTTTACCTACAAAATATAAACCAGAGGTGGTTCTGATTCATATCAGTTTTATTTCGGAATGATTTTTGATCCGGTTTTATCCGGAACAATACTGAGGGAGTGGAATATTATTTATAATTTTATAGTATTATAAACCTCTTCACGAGACGAGTCATTATTTTACATTTCATTAAATAAGATGTTTTATATTTGATTTCAGATTTTAAAGGGTCCGGTTCCGTAACGAGGTGACTTTATTTTAAATCTGGACCTGGATTGCATAAGTTTTTGCACCTTTTAGGCCCTTCAGGTTTCCAGATGTTTATTTTTTTATTACACAGTAACTTCTTATCTTTTACTCTGTGATTATAAATCCAGTTATTCTGTAATAAAGCTTCACATCCTGCTACTTCATGGTTTCTAATCAGTTTTCAGTTGTTTGTTTTTTATATTTTACTCTTGAATCCAGAGACTTTTTCAATCCTCACTTCTTCCTCATTCCTTTCATTATTTTGTGATTTTTCACTGAAACCAAAAGCATCATCAGATCCGCCGCCTCGCTGGTAATCAGCCTCTCCATTCCCTCCTGTCTGTGGAGGAAAAGCTTACACACAGGACTGTTTGGGTTTTTAGAATGATGTTATTGAACCTTCTTTTAGTGAAATGTAAGTTGGGTAGCGCTCGGGAAGATTTGAATTATTGATGTTATTAATTTAACTTGCTTCAATTTCCAAAATACAGAAAGCTCTGCCCAAAACATCATGGTTTATCTATTGTGATCATCATAACAAACATACCCGGAACATGAACCTGTCCGTAGCAAACAGAAGCATCATTCCGGGCTGAAACTTTTCCAAACTGGGCTTTTATTTTCCCTCCATGTAATGTACAGCACTCGTTCTGATAACATTACTTTCTGAAATCTAATTTCTTTAAAACTTTTCCTTTTGTCTTCATAAGAAATGTAAAGTATGAGCTTCTGCTGCAGCGTTCTGCACGTGATAGAAGCACAAACACACGTTTTCCAGCCATTCTTGTGGAAGAAACTCTCTGTTGGCTGTGTTTTTTTTTTTTTTTTGTCGTCTTATTTGTTATGTAAAAAAAAAAAAAGTGTAAAAGTAATTTTATTTTGTTTTTGATCTAGAAATAATACATAAAAATGAAGCAAACTGAACTTGGAGCTGTGGTGTGTTTTCGTAACTGGCTTTGTGTCTCTGTTGAGGTGGATCTTGTTCGTGGTGATCATGGTGAAGGAGACAGGCTTTTATGACGTCCTGGGTGTGAAGCCCAGCGCCAGCTCCGACGAACTAAAGAAAGCTTATCGCAAACTGGCCTTAAAATACCATCCAGACAAAAACCCAGCCGAGGGGGAGAAGGTGCGTGCATCTGTCTATCAGTGTGTTTTAGAGTTTGGGGGGGGGGGTTTGTTGTTGTTATTCCGGCGCTTGAGACGGTGTAATATTATTCCTGGGATCCTCCTCACTCTGATCATTTTATCTGAAACGAACATTCAGAAACTGCGTCACAGAAACATTGTTGAGGTCTCGGACATGTTCATTTTATTCTTCCACCCGACTCTTTCTTCCTTCGTCCCTCGATCTGTCTGTTTCTTCCTGCAGGAATTTAATGGGATTTTTTTCCCATCCAGAAAAATTTAAGAGTAACATCTCTAACTTTCCTGAACAAAATGACAGAGCACTTCACATCCTTCATACCTCTCTCTCATTACTGCCTTCGTTTTTCATCCCTCACTTTTCCTCCGTTTGCCTTCAGTTTATTTTTAAAGCCGCTCCATGAGATTAAACACTACAACCACCAACTTTGGTAAACGCTGTTAGTTTGTTGTACCTCTCATAAATACAGTAACACTCGTCCCCCTGACGGATCTCTCATCCCTTCAGACCACATTCCATTTTATTTATTTTGCTCTAATGTATTAATCCTGTTGAGGAAGTTATTGCCTCTGCATGTAACCCATTCAAACTGAGCGCGCGCGTGCACACACTCACACACTCTCGGAGCAGTGGGCTGCCACACACACATTTTGGTGCCTGGAGAGCAGTTGGGGGTTCGGTGCCTTGCTCAAGGGCACTTCAGCCATGACGGTGGCGGGGGGGGGGTGGCGCCCCCCCCCCCCCCCCCCCCCCCGAGCTAGAGCTAACCCTAACCCTTAGAGCTGCTTATACGCACACCGAGCTACTTTCATTCTGATCACACACCGTCCACTTCTGCTCTTTTAGCTCTCAGACAGCATGTTGTTGTGAACAGGGATGTGTGTGGGGTTCGGTGTCATGGCGCAAAGATGGCAGATGTCTGGGATGACAGGAAGTGCGGGATGTAGAAAATTGAGGTGAAAAAGAAAGCAGGGAGTGGGCGGAGTTTCAAAAGCGGTTCCTGCGTCTGCAGTTCAAACAGATCTCTCAGGCGTACGAGGTGCTGTCGGACGCACAGAAGAGGGAAGTGTACGATCGAGGAGGAGAGGCGGCCATTAAGGAGGGGAGGAATGGAAGAGGAGGAGGAGGAGGAGGCGGCTTCAGCTCCCCCATGGACATTTTTGACATGTTCTTCGGAGGAGGAGGGCGCATGCGCCGAGAGAGGAGAGGTACGTCCTGATGTCACATTAATGCTCGTCCTCGGGGCGGGATAAACCCGACCACCTACCGCTCTGAGCGTTTTTATTGGTTTAACAGACTGAAGGTTGGTGTTGGGTAAATAAAAATGAGATGAGTTTTTCCTCAGGGAAGAACATCGTGCATCAGCTGGTCGTGTCTTTGGAGGATTTGTATAACGGAGCCACCAGGAAACTGTCTGTACAGAAAAACGTCATCTGTGAGAAATGTGAAGGTGAGGACGGCCACGCGAGCGTTTTATTCCCGTTACACCCCGCCACGCCCACCGCTAATCACAGAAAATCACAAGATTACAGGTGGTCATGTGACCACACAACAACAGAGCAGTGTAAATTTGACTGGCTTGAAGTTGCCTCTGTACACGTCCCCGTGGCAGTGCTGTTACTATAGAAACAGTAGCATTAGTAGAACCCTGTGCTGTGTTGTGGAGCATTTCATCAACCAATCAGAACCCAGAGTCATCCGCGCTCTTGCGTGTTGTCTCTCTCAGGCCACGGAGGGCGTAAGGGAGCGGTGGAGATGTGTCCGTCCTGCAGCGGGACGGGAGTCCAGGTGAGGCTGCATCAGTTGCTCCCCGGCATGATGCAGCAGATCTCCACCATCTGCGGGAGCTGCAGAGGTCAGGGCCAGCGCATGAGTCACCGCAACCGCTGCAAAACCTGCGTCGGGCGCAAAATCCTGCGCCAGAAAAAGGTCCTGGAGGTGCACATGGATAAAGGTGAGGGGGCGGAGCTTATCCTTGGAAGGCGGTGAATTTAAAGTGGAGGTTGTTCCCTGACACGCCCTTGTGATTACCAGGGATGAAAGATGGACAGAAGATCGTCTTCCACGGGGAAGGAGACCAGGAACCGGGGCTGGAACCTGGTGACATCATCGTCGTCCTGGAGCAGAAGGTACATCCGGTCTTCACGAGGTAGGTCCACACCGAGACGGATCCGGTGGCGACCCGAAGGCGGCGTCACGTGATTTCTTCTTGTCTCCCGCAGACAGGGCGCTGATTTGATCATGAGCATGGACGTCCAGCTCGTGGAGTCACTGTGCGGCTTCCGGAAGCCCGTCCGGACGCTGGACGGCAGGACTCTGCTCATCACCTCACACCCAGGTGAGTGCTCGGGATCCAGCTGTGGGAGCTGACTGGGGGCGTGTTTAAGTGCTCTTCCAGCTGTGATGTGACTGCACTGTCTCGAGCAGGCGAGTTGATCAGACCCGGCGATAAGAAGTGTGTTCTGGACGAGGGGATGCCTGTCTACCGCCATCCCTTCAAGAAAGGGCGTCTCATCATCCTGTTCAACGTGAGTCTCTCTCTCTCACACACACACACACACACACACACACACACTTTTCTCATTCAGCTTTTAGACTTTATAAATTCTATCTTTCCATCTGTCCGTCAGTCGCATTTCTGTATCACTGATGATCACCGTTTGAGTCGTGTGGCCACGCGATCGATTTTCTTTGCGGTCTGGTACCCAATCCGGCCGCCGCAGCAGTTTGCATTCCTTGCTCAAGCCTAAATCCGCCGTCACAGCTTTTTATATTGCGCTGCCTGAGCTGAGGGGCGTTACCCGGATTGCAGGGCGATTGTCGCGCTCTCATTGCTGCTGCTGTTTGCACCGAGTCTCGTCCTCCTGATATTTCACTTTTCTTCATATTTCTACAGAATCTTGTTTCACAGTTTAAATCTCCAGGAAGGAAGGAAGGAATAAAGAAATAAATAAATAGATATAGCTGCATGATTTCTTTTTTTAATGTGGAAAAATGAGAATATGTATTATTACTTTTAAAAATGACATCAAACTTCATCATGTTATATACTCACATTATATTTCTACAGAATTCATTCTCACAGTCGTAAACTTAATTTATTTATTTATTTGGTGGTTCTGTGTGTACAGTGTTTCACTTTATAACATTTTTGAATAATTAATAACTTGTGTTTGGGTGATTTTTGTGAATGTTGGATAAAATTCTAAAGTTGTTGTTGTTTTTGTTTTTCAGTTATTTTGAGTGAAACTTTTCATGAACATTTATTTTATTATTATTATTATTATTTAAATCCCCCAGCGGTGACGTTCCTGCAGATTGATTCCGTTGCTGTGAAGGTTGATGGAGGTAAAAGGTTAATGAATATTGATGAGTTTATTTTTGCGGTGCAGGTGATCTTCCCGGAGGCGAACTTCCTCCCTGTGAACAAGCTGAAGCAGCTGGAGCAGTTCTTCCCTTCCACCCGGGAGAAGAGCGACCCCGACAGCATGGACGATGACCTCTACATCTACGCCGACCTCGAGGACTGTGACCGGAGCAGCGAGCGATGCCGTCACCTCTACATCGAGGACGACGACGTGGACGATGAGCACTTTCACTCAGGACGAGGGGTCCAGTGCCAGACCTCATAGAGCTCCCTTCCGCGCACGCGGCGCAAAGCCGTCGGTCACCATCTGATCAGAAAGGGTTGATGAGAAGGCGAACGATGGCGCTGATGATGTAGAGGAGGCGTGAGGAGTGAAATCCGGAGCAGGGTTTGAGGTGTAGGGAGGATCAGGTGAGTGAGTCGGGTACAGTGTTCTTTCTTTCGATTTCTTCCTGAACGCGGCCGAGAAGAGACGCCGAAGTTTCAGTTAAAGCTGCTAACGAACCTGCAGAAACTAAGCCACACCCCCTTTTTTTCTTTATTAAGGAAACTGTGATTTAAGAAACCAAAATATTTCCTCCAATGGAAGCATTTGTTGTTTAACAGCTAAACGTTTAAGCGTGTAAATCCAACAGGAAATAAAATCTGGTAGAACTGAGAGACTGATGACGTCGAACCGCAAAGGCACTGAAGGGAAGAAAAGAAAAGGTGAAAGGTTTCGGATCAGTTACTCACTTGTTTTTGTCGTGTAGCAGAATTTGCACTATAAACCAACTGACATCGGATTTTAATTTTTCAGCATTTTTGTGAGTTCTTTTGCCAATCAGTTAAATGTTTTTATTTTTAGACTAATCTGAGTTCTTTATGAACAGCAGAAAATTTACGCAGCTTTCATTTACTCGAAAGATTTTAACAACTTTTAAAAAGCAAATTCCACTTTACTCTGAACTCGTAACGGCGGTCCGTCAGTTCCCTGCAAACCGTGAGGCCTTAAAGTGGAAACGGCGTCCTCACGACAGCTAAACACGAGTACAAATTAAAAATGGCATTCTCAAACTTTTATAAGATCTTTTTGTTTGAACTGAAAAATAATCTTTTTTTTTTTTTTTTTTATCTGTAATGTTTCTTGTACTTTTAAGGTCATTTTTATTCGAACTAATAATAGTTTTTATTTGTACCTTAACTTATAAAATAAACGTAAATCTTTCTCCTTTATCTACTGTTTTCATTTTCTTTCAGTCATTTCAAACGTTTTATATTGTTTTATTTAGGAGTTTTTTCCCTCCTAATTTGAAAAGCAGCACTAAGGAATATTTACAGCATTTCAGTTTGTCTGAGAAAAGAAATATACAGTTGTTTTTTTCCCCCCACCCATATATATATATATATATATATATATATATATATATATTTATATATATATATATTTGTATATATATCTCTATATCTCTGTATGTGTGTGTGAGAGAACAGAAAGATAAATGATCACAGCTGTAGTGTAGAAATAAAAATTAGAGACAATAACGAATTTCACATCACATGCAGTGAGCTTTATTTGATTTCATCTGAAGTACGCCGACGTTTTACTCCATAAAATAATCAGAAAATAAAGAACACTGAATGTTCAAGTTTGATGAAGAGATGAGATTAAAGTCAGAGAATAAAATCGCTGCAGCAGCACCTGCACAGTACAACCCCCTGAACCCCAACGACAGGGTCCGAGATGCACTCGCAGCGAAAGAGAAACCTCGTACACGTGTCGCTCTCTCTCACAGAGTTCCATGCAAGTGTGGGTCAACTGTGAAAATACACCAGCCCTCTAAACCTGAAAGCACAGACCCAGCGCTTGCGTTAGACTCCTACTCTCCATCAGTGCTCTCACACTGAGCTGTTTAAAAAAAAGCACCGTTACACTTGATCCACAATGCCGCTCTTTAGCGCTCGTATCAGTTTAGCCGACCCGCCTACTGCCGCTTTCCTTCTGTGGGAGACGTTTTATTGTCAGAAGCCCAGAGCGGTGGAACCGCTGGTGGACGCTACCGTGAGTTCATCACTCAAACATTTCCTGCTTTATTCCAGTAAAACCAGAAGGCCTGAATTAGGAATGATTGACAGTTGCGGAGGTGTTCGAAGTTCTGCAGAAATATGTATCCCGGTGCTTTCGTCTCAGAATATATTCTCAAATGTGAAATAAAATCTATTAACGTGTTCCCCGGCGAGGTTCCATATTTATTAGGGCTGCAGTGAAGATGCAGAATGATTTGATCGTCATAAATGAACCTGACGCAAAGTGTGGATTCTCAACGTTCACGCGTTCGTGCTTTAATCTCCTGTTTACATAACAAGGGAATAATGGCAATTATTGTATTCTACACAGGAACGGTGCGCTCTGATTGGTTCTCTTATGTAACAAGAGTGGATATTATAATTAATTCATGAAAATTCTTTCTTGATTCTGATTGGCAGAAAACCATCAAATAATTCTTTGTATTGCATCATTGCTGTGAGATAACTGAATCATTGCATCATTGTCATTAGATAAGTTGAATGATAATTTCACGTCACTGTATCCCGTTAGATATTCTGAATTACTAAAACGATTACAATATTCGGCTTTTGTATGATTTTTCTCGGAAGCCAAACAACCACTTGACCAAATAATTCTCGTTATCACACCCGACCCCATTCAGTGATCGTTTATTATCCAATCTGCTTCCTCGGGATGATGCTTGAGTTAAGGCTGAAAAAAAAACAATGACCAAAAATAAAAAAGTTGCTCAACGCTAAGTGAGTTTTAAGAGACGCTGTAATAGAGCGACCGGGACAAAGGTCACACTTCAAAACTGCAAAAAAAAAGTCTTGTTTTAGTTTGTTTTTCTGAAGTTCCCATGTAGTAAATACTAAAACATATCCACCTCGCCTTCAGGGAATAACTGTTTCCTAATCATTTTTTGTAAATCTGGTCTCCTCCATCCTCTCTAGATGAATGTTCAGTTTTCCCACTTCCTGCCCCGTCCCGCCTCAGTCCTGTACTCTGATTGGTCAGGAGTTAAAATGAGCTTGAAGACACTCGGTGCTTTTCTGTACTTGCGCAGCGTGATGCCTTTCAGTCGCTACATTCTGATCCCTGGTAGAATAACATTCCAGCTTTACAGTAAACACGTGGATGGCGTACAGGCGCTACGTTACATCAGGGCTGGATACAGATACTGCAGGCATGCGGACAGTGACGGAGCGAGCACTAAAGCGCTCTCACAGACGGCGTATCGATACGATCATGCAGTGTTTCTACAGCAGAGCTTCAGGGTTTGGATGAAAAGTCTTTGGTTGTGAATCAGTCGTTCTGTTCGGGGGAAGGAGTCGATCGGAGGTCGTCCCTGAATTTCGCAGCAACGTGTTTGTGATTCTAGTTCAGTTTCATGCAATTGACAGTCGGGACGAACCACCGACACGGTGTAGTGTTTCCATGGTTTTTTTTTTTTCTTATGATGTCTAAAGTTGATAGCGAGCTCCCGATTATCTGCACGTTACAGAGACACCGTTACATCAGAGTTACTCAGACATGTTAGAAGTGAAGATGATGAAGGTTGTAGTGATCTTCATCGTCTGCGCAGTGGAAGACTTTCAAACCTGGAAACTGACACATGACCCCGAACATCTGGATGCACCACAGCTTCAGCACGAATGACGAGCGCGGAGTCGATCTGCCGCACGTCTGCGCGCCGCTCACGGCTTCCAGAGCTTCAGTAGGCCGTCCTCGCTGTAGGTGGCCATCAGGTTCAGGTGAGGGTGGTGGGTGATGCCAATCACGTCCTTCTCGTGTACCTGCAGAGGGCGAGCGAGTCGAGGCGTCAGCGCGCGATAAAGACCGGCGACGACAGGCTGCTGAGGATGGGCTGAGAAATGGTTTGGATCAGGAGTTCTGATCGGTCCGAATCATACACCGTGGTGCGGTGATGCTTTTTCTCCCAATTCTTATGTAACGGTTTCCTAAAATTCATAAACTCCGAAGGAAAACACCTATTTAAAAAAATGTAATGAATAAAAATATTCGCAATATGAAATTTTTTTATTTGTTTTATTGTTGCTTTTACAATTTATTTGTGAGTTTTATTTCAGATATGAACAGCCATCAGTTGTTGAATGATATTTAATGATCCTGTTGTTATATAGTAAGTGGATAGGACACGCCCCCAGCTATAGCTAGGACACGCCCCCAGTTCGAGTTTCTGCAGTAGGTTTTTATTCCTTGAAATTCTGATGCAGATAATAGCCTCGATTTTTACAAAATACAAAAGATCTGCACATTACCACCGAGAGAGGCCACGCCCTTCACCAGTGACGTCCAGCAGTTATAAAGTACCGGACGAGACCACATGCAGGAGCAGAAACGTACACCAACAGGTCATTTACGGGTTAAATACGCCGTCTCTGCTAAAGCGGGGTGAAACTTCCTGTCGGGACTCTGTGTGTGTGTGTGTGTGTGTGTGTGTGTGTGTGTGTGTGAGTGAGAGAGAGATAATGGGGTGGAACACATCAGTCAGCTGTTTGCGCGGCCACCAGATCATCAGGAACGGGAAACATTTCTCACCGAAATAAATGTGTTCCGTACCGAGTTCACACCGAACCCCGATCAGATGCGTTTACTTCAGAAATTAGAAACTAACGATGTCCTGAGGATGGAACCGTACCTTCAGCGTCCGCTCCAGCTTCCCGGTGATGGTGCTGAAGGAGTAAAGTGCGTAGTCCTCTCCCACGCAGTAGATCCACTCTCCGCGAGGAGACAATGTGCAGCACACGAAATCTCCTCCCTCCCTCACTCCCGAGCTAAAACTCCTCAGTACCTGAGAGAGAG
>JAQNCB010000022.1:48524429-48536264 GCA_030068295.1 Euristhmus nudiceps | reverse complement strand
ATCACACCACACCCCCCCAAGGGGGGCGTGCCCCAGTATGGGCAGAGGAGAGCGATGCTGGGCGGAAGGTTTGTTTACAATCACAGCGCCGGGCGTTGGAATCAGCAGCAGAAAGACGTACCACACAGAAAAAGCACTAAATACAAAATCTGACTTCCAGACGACTCTGTTCGTATCTCCGAATATTCATAAAACAAAAGTTGTTAGGTTGGGGAGCGTCTGTATTGCACATGTGAAAAAAGATAGTGATGTTGATATAGTGGTAGCCGGAGTGAGTCTGGTCAGTGCATGCGGGAGTTCAGGGCGGTTACAGCTTTGGGGAAGAAGCTGTTCTGGAATCTATTTGTCCTTGTACTTTCACACGGCTACTGGACTTTCACTCGGGGCAGATAGAAGTTGGTCCGTGCTAACTTGCCTCATTGTGTTTCTCTTTGAAGCAAAACTTGTATTTCTGGGGTCTATCTGCCATTAACTCCTAAAAATGAATGCACGCTTTGTTCATAAATCGTATCACCAATCAATGACGTTCTCTGGAATGGATTCTGCTGTTTAAGGAAATATTACGGATTCTTCGGGAAGCTCTGAAAACATGCGTCTCGTTCCATGTCCTACAGCAGGGGTTCAGGCAGGTGATTGGTCAATCTGTGTGCTCTTTATAGAGATCGACCAATCAACTGCCTGAAGACTCGAGCCGTCAGGTGTGTTGCTGCTGACTGAAACAAAAACCTGCAGCCACACGGCCCTTTGGGAATGAGTTTGACACCCCTGTACTAAACGCACAAAGCCGCACTACCGCACATATCCAGTATGACAAGATGGCGTAAAAAAATTAATAAAAAATTTAAACTTTTACCGACCTACCGACCCAAAATTATTCTGCAATGTTACCGGAAACAAAGATTTTTTTTTTGGCCTTACTGGAGTGAGAGCCACCGGTCGGTAATCATGCAGGCTGGTAATGGGGTTCTGCTTCGGCACTGGGATTATTATGGTAGATTTTAGGCAGGGTGGGATGAATGTCTGGGCGAGGGATAAGTTGATGATCCTGGTAAAGGTGGGGGCAAGCTGGTGGACACATGCTCTGAGCACCTTACCATGTACTCCGTCTGGATCAACAGCCTTATTGGGGTTGACTGCCAGCAGCACCCCTCTTCATGCTCCTGTAAAGTGAGCGGGGTGGTGCGGGAGCCAGGTGGGGTGGAGGCAGGGCTGGAGCAAATGAGTGCTGCTGGGAATCTTCAAAAACGGGCAAAGAAGCAGTTTAGCTCCTCTGCCAGCGTGGCACTCAGATTTGCTGTTGGCACGCCAGAGCCTCTGAAGTGAGTGGTGTCCTGTGTCCCCTGCCACGCCGCTCGTGGTTGTTGCTGGACAGGTGGGACTCGATGCACGTCCTGTGGTCAGCCTCAGCTCTCTTTATACCGCTCTTCAGATCAGCTCGAGCAGCACTGTACAGTGCTCTGTTTCCTGACTCGAAGGCAGCGTTACGGACTCAGAGGAGTGTGCGGACCTGTCTAGACATCCAGGGTTTCTGGTTGGGGAAAACCCGGATGGTTTTGTCCGTAGTCGCATTCTCAATACAGAACTTAATATAGTCCGGTCATTCCTGTTAGTGACTCCGGCGCCAGTTGCTCAAACACATCCCAGACAGTCTGTTGGAAGCAATGCTGTAGGTTATAGAGCGCATCGTTTGTGACGGGCCCTGCCAGGCGTCTGCGGCGGGTGCAGGCCGGGGAAAGCAGGAGCGAGAGGCGGTCTGACCAAGGTGGGGAGGGGTTTGGCTCTGTATGCATGCTTGATGTTCGTAGCACACTTGATGTGCTGGTAGAAATCGGGGATCGGAGTCTTCAGATCCGCCTTGTTAAAGTCCCCTGCAATAACATGAACTCCGTTGGGGTCGGCCGCTGCTGTTCATTTATGGTGTCCAGCAGGAGAGAGAGCGCCGTGTTTACTTTGGGTGCAGGTGGAATATACACCGCCGTGACAATCACACCAGTCAGCTCTCTCAGCAGAAAACAAGGCCGACATCCAACAGACATGTACTCAACATCTGGGGAACCGTGTTAGAAAAAAAATCTGAAATATATATTCCGTGGTATAACACAGTTTCTGTATAAATGTACAGGCTATAATTATTGTGTTTATTAATATTCTTGATGAATTTTGTGTAACTGTCATCCTCATGCTTTCTGTAAAAAAAGTATAAGATTAATTTAAACACGTAAATAATTAAATATTATAAATAATATCTTGAAATGTATTAGTTTATTATACATACATATAAACATTATAATTATATGTTATTAACTGTCATTACTTAATGTTAATACGGAGTTATTTTAAAATATAAACTACAATATGTTGTCTCAACGCGGAAATATTCTCGTCCAATCACAGATCAACTACACATCCGGGTACTCGCGCCCTCCGGCTTCGATCGCAGTGTATACTAGACACGCCATTGGTTTACCTTTCAAAGATGGCCGCTGTGCGGCGAGCCGAACACGTACCTCGAGAACGTTCAGATGGCTCGTTTTGCATATCTATGTATGTCTAGGGCTCATACGAGCTAGCTAGCTAATCACACAGGGAAAGATCTCCTCTCCCATTGTGATCTCATTGTCGCCATCTTTGAACTCCTGACAAATTGATACTCTGAAATGTCCACAGATTTAATAATCATAAATATGCAGCGCATTATAAACAGAGTCTGGGTTAAACCAGTGAACATTAGCATCAGGGCTAGCTCGGGAGTGAGCTGCGGAGCGGGGGATTATGGGAAGTGAAGTTTTCTAGCCGTGTATTAAAAATGAAACAGAGGCTGAAGTTGTTTATCAGAACAGTTTAGCCTGTAAATAATAAACTCAAAGCAAATTAAAATAAAAGCGAATGTTTAATAATGTAAACAGTGCTTGAGGAAAAATGTCGCGTGCGGTTTTATCGTAAAAAGAGCTGCACGTTTTTACTTACCGACTTGATAAGCGTTTATAAACACGAAGCGTGTGGAGAGCTGAGCAGAGCTCCTCTGCACTCTGTAA
This sequence comes from Euristhmus nudiceps, assembly GCA_030068295.1. NCBI lineage: Eukaryota > Metazoa > Chordata > Actinopteri > Siluriformes > Plotosidae > Euristhmus > Euristhmus nudiceps. Next base: position 48,533,229 of record JAQNCB010000022.1, on the reverse strand, counting down.
ACACCGAGCACTGCTCTGAGGGAGACACAGTCACGTGATCTTTCCCTGCCCACGCGCGTGCGTACAACCAGGTATTCATGTCTTTGAGGGGACCCAAATCTGTGTGATAGTATCTGGGTTTGTGTCCTTTATGGGGACACAAGAGCCCACACCGTAAATCATTAATGACATTCAGGACATGTTTGAAGGTTCGGGTTCGGTTAAAGTTCCCCATCCCTTTGTGAATACTCAATGTAGTGATGAATAGAAAGGTCTCCTGGTGGACACCCCACCCCCCCTGAAGATTCTCGTTCATCCAGGTCGCAGTATCCAAGGCGTGTGGTTTCCTTCGGTCAACTGAACTGGAAATTTGGTTGAAGACGTTTCGCAGCCGATCCAGGGAGCTTCTTCAGTTCTAAAAACTCATGCAGGCAAACAGAATTTATACTCTGTGGTTCAGGACTCTTCCTAAGAGGCGTGTGTTTCCCCAGCTCACGGGCTCAGTGCCTCTTTCTCACCTGCTCTGCATCTCGTTTTGATTCTGTATGTTTACAATAACAACAGCGTGATGGCGTGACCGGAGGTACAATGTGTTGTAGCTTGGCGGTGCAGCAGTGATCGGTAGAAAGCAGAAAAGTCTGAGATCGAGTGTAAAGAAACAGAAGGGAAACGATATCAAGAGAAATAATAAAGATGGTGATGTTATTAATATGATGGCGGCCGCTGCAGAGCTCATTAACACTCGCGTACAGGAGGAAGCTGATGCTTTCAAAAAGACACCGTGGATCCAATTCCATTTTATCATTCATTCATTTATTCAACCACTTATTCCTATTAGGGTCACGGGGAGGCTAGTGCCTATCTTAGTCGACTCTGGGTGAAGGTAGAATACACCCTGTACAGCTTGCCAGGCCATCGCAGGGCCTGATTCCATGATACCACGAGAAACCCCTGTGTTTCATCTTTATTTACTATACCTGGAACTAAATGGAAACTTTAAACCCATTATTCGGCACTGTGTTCAGCCAAGGGGTGATGGAGAATTCGCTTTTATCCATCTACTTCCATCCACTCTTCACTCTCTCTCTCTCTCTCTCTCTCTCTCTCTCTCTCTCTTTTCCTTACATATAATACAGATACGGATTAATTTAAATGATAATAATATCGCAAGGCAATCATATAACACTACAGTATTTTCCCTTATTTTTATATATGTAATTGTAAGTTGGTCACATAATCACGTTAAGGCAACAATATGAAACAGGATTTATCGTGAGATTAACAGCAGATTATACATTATAGTCTCTGTAAGTTAAATAAATGGTTCACTATTTCATTTATATTTATTCCAGTAATCACTGGAAATGTATTATCTGGTAGAAATGTCCCAAAAATCAGGGATCAGTCTTTAATGATTGGTGAAAGGTTTCAGAAGTAGTTTTTGTTCAGTAGTTATTTTATGTTTTATTCTTTTATTTTTTTATTTCTCCCTAATTTATTTGTATCCAGTTGTATCCCAGCCATCAGGTGTTGCCTTCCCTATCACATGGTCACCACCGACCAGGGAGGGGCGAAAGCATGCCACGCTCCAAGACGTGCGATGCTGGCCACCTGCCGCTTTTCGAACTGCGTCCCCTCATACAAATGAGCTCACGGACGCCCATGATTGACTGGTGATCACTGTGAGTGACAGGGAAGTGAGCGTATGCCGTCATACCCTCCCATGAGAGCTCGGCCAATCAGCTCCCCGAACTTGCGATCTCCGGGTTAATAGTCACGCACCTTATCGAGGCGCCACTCGGGAGGTCCATGTTTTGGATGGACCTTGATGTTACTAATCTGTTATTTTAAAACTTTAATGAAATAATTTTAAGATAGCATGTGTTATGAGTTTTGTATGTAAATAAAAATTCAAAACATAAATAAAGATTGTTATTGTGATTGCTAAATAATGCAATCATACTATTTTTCTTTAGTGTTATTTTTGTTATTCCTCTTTTCTGGATTAAACTTTAGACCAGTTTTGTGCGAAACCCTTTGGTCCATCAGAAATGTTAAATGTTAAGCCCATTGTGGAGAAGTGTGCCAGTATGGAGTAGAGTAGCCAACTTAAAGAGCCAGTGCAAAGCCAGACCATATAACCCCATTATAAATTATATAACCCCATTATAACCTTATAGCACATTTATTACTCCTTTATAACCTTATAAACGCATTATAACCCCATTATAACCTTATAACACCATATAACTCCATTATGACTCTGGGTTAGGGCAGAGTACACCCTGAACAGCTCTTCAGGCCATGGCAGGGCAGAAACACGCTGACCGCGATGAAGATCCTCCTTATGAAAGTCAGTGATGGTTCTTTTTCCATCCCTCTCATCACAGACAGGGAGAGACACCGCCGGCCTACGATAACCCAGTTAGGGGCACTGCCTCCAAAATATATTTATTTGTTTAGATGTTTATTTATTCCATTCATTCTACAGTACTGAGTAAACACAATAAATCAGCATAAACAAACATTTTCATACATGATAAATGTAAAGGAGCAGGAAGAAGAAACTCTTACAGTCCCCGCCCCTTTCTTAAAATAAACAAGCTTTGGGATTCGATGCTCTGCCAGTTACCATTACCGAAACCCATCAACACCAAACCCCTCCCACATAAACATCCTTACAGTCTCACAAACACTCACACAAAAAAGGAATAAAAGGAAAAAAGGAAAAGAAAGGATCAAAAACCCATAACTGAAATTATTTTTCGATCACTTATAAAATAATTTCCTATGAATCACTGATTCGTTTCTTATACATTTTCTTGAACTGAAAAATATTTGTGCAGATGTTTTCATCGTTTGGAGAAGAATTCCACAGTTTAACCAACAACTGAAATCCACATCTGTTTAAGATCAGTCCGCGCAAAGTAGCGCTTAAAATTAAATTTCCTTCTGTGATCGTCATCTTCTGAAAAAACAACCAGCTTGTGTAATCTCACAGACAAGAATCTGCTTTCTGCCTTTTACACAACACGAGGAAAAATACAGAGCCCTGTTTGCTTTAGAATGTAATACATATTTTACTTTGCTTAAAACCATTCATTCATTTTCTGAACCGCTTAATCAGGGTCACGGGGAGGTTGGCGCCCATCTCAGCCAACTCTCGGTGAGGGCGGGGTACATCCTGGGCAGCTCGCCAGGCCATCACAGGGCCGACACTCACACACACACACACACACACACACACACACACACACACACACACATCTAAGGGGGATGTGGAACAGACAATCAGCCTATTGTGCATGTTTTATGGTCCGTGGGAGGAAACCGGAGTACCCAGAGGAAACCCACGCGGAGTACATGCAAACTCCACACAGAAACGCCCAGGCTGGGAATTGAACCCAGGACCTTCTTGCTGTGAGGTGGACGTGCTAACCGCTACAACACTGTGCAGCCATATTATATGATCTTTTTATTAACCCATTATCGACTGAAATCATCACTTAAGTCTTTAAAGTAGGAAGGATCATGTTTTGCACACACACACACACACACACACACACACACACACACACACACACACACACACACACGCACACACGCGCACACACGCGCACACACTCAGAGTTGCGTGTCACACATAGCCCTGACTCTTTGCAGAGTGTGTGTGCGCCGACTGCAGACTTCCAGAAGCTTCTTCCTCGGTCCGAGTGGAATATCGATGATGGCTAAATTAGGCTCGGAGCACATCAGCAAAGCTTCCAGGTCCATCTGCTCCTTCAGGAACAGGGACAGGAACTCACCAAGACCATGAGACACCAAGAACACCTCCAGAGGAGAGGAGCAGGGCTGGAGATCATCAAAGTACTCTACATCATCATCATCATCATCATCATCATCGTCATCATCATCCATGAGGTTGCTGCAGTTCCACAGAGAAGCCTGTAGGAGATATTTATATACAACACGCCGCAGTTTACCATGAACCCAGCGCTGGCATCCTCTGCCCTGATATCACACACATCATGAGAAGCAGTACTGTTTATAATTCATCATTATTGTACAGAAGATTAAAGCAGAGATTCTTATTGTTTTTAATTCAGAACTGCCCGGCGTTCGTTTATTTTCCGTGTGCTTGTGTGGTTTCAGTGCAGTGACAGCGTGACAGCACCACTGTTACAAGTGAAGGGCATTTCTTGAATTATATGTTAATCAGATTGTTCTTTCATCTTAATTAGGGTCACGTGATGCTGTTGCCTATTTCAGCCAACTCTGGGAGAGGGTGTGGTACACTCTGAACAGCTTGCCAGGCCATCGCAGGGCCAACACTAACACAACCAAACCAAACTCACACTCCCACCTCGGGGCAATTTGGAGCAGACCTACTGTGTACACCGACAGTGTAATCCAGTGTCCTTACATCCCTCTCACCACAGAGATCGCAGAGTACACCCTGAACAGCTCTCCAGGCCATCACAGGGCAGAAACTCGCTGACGGCTCTACAGCTCCTCTTTATGAAAGTCAGCGATGGTTGTGTTCTATCCCTCTCAGCACAGACAGGGAGAGACACCGCCGGCCTACGATAACCCAGTTAGGGGCACTGGGGGGACTGCAGGGACAACCCGGTGATAGTGGGGCTTGAACCTCCCATCTTGAGATCAGTAATCCAGCCCCCTACCCCCGGCCCACCGCCGGCCCTGTTCGGCGCTGTAAGGCAGTGATGCGGTTCGTTTGTATCCGTCAGACGTGTGATAACGCCATCCAGCAATGAGTAACAGCTGAGCACAAAATCTCAGGTTGCCATGAACTCATCAGTGTTGTGGAAGAGACCGCGGCAATCATGGAACCCAAAGTAACGGGATCAGGCCACTCTGTTTCTGATTGGACTTCAGAAGCCTCAACATGATATTTAACTTTTCAGGAAGTTCAACACAGCGAATTAACGACCCGCCCGAACCGGCGGCTCACTCTGAACAGAACGCGGGCTTGAGAGGAAGCTCTTATAGTTTATTTACTTTACTTGTCTGGGACAAATTTACCCATCATGCAATGATCTGATTTATTTCTAATTCATTTCTATTCGTGAGCTGAAGGTAAGATGGGACGTCTGTCGTACGTTTGTGTTTTTGTACCTTTAAGCGTCTGTTCTGATGACTTGTGCAGCCAGTGTCCTGATCCAATTCTCTCCAGAATGACTCCTCCCCTTCCGCACTGTACGACTCCACTTCCTGAATTTCATCACTGCCGTAATTACGCCGGAAAACAAGCATCCCGAAACCAGGCCGGGAGAACAGAGAGTCCTGTCCCGGGTCATTGTACAGACCTGGGTCGCTCACTGCATGTGAAACCACGACGACATCATCATCATCATCAACATCATCATCATCATCATCACGGCGTTCAGCGTTCGGTGTCTGCGGGAACATGTTGCGGACGTGGAGTCGCCGGCGAGGGTTTCTGTGTGTTTCCTGTTTGAGGAACATCACGTGGTTCCCCATCTGAAGCCCAGAAAGGGAGCGCACACTCTTCCTCCCATCCTCAGAGATGTTAAAGCCATCACTGGCCTGCTTCGTCTTCTCCAGACACTTCGGGATCCTTTTGTGGGATCCTCCTTTGGTTGCGGAGTTCCGCGTGGCCTACAGGGGGAAATACCCAAACGCTCCATCAACGTAAAGCACATGTTTATATCACTGTATACGTTACCATCAAACGAACCCTTCACACTGTAAACAGAAATAAACAAACCACACAAATGGTGATGTAGAGCTTCGCACGTCCACCTCACATCACCAAGGTCCTGGGTTCGAGTCCTGTGCTCGAGAGTGTTTCTGTGTGGAGCTCCCATTTCCTCCCTGTGCTTATGTGGGTTCCCTCTGGGTTCTCCGGTGTTCTCCCGTGCTCACATGCAAATTAGGTGAATCCGAATTGCCCCTCTGTGTGAGTCTGGATGGTTGTATGTGTGTTGTTTTGCCTGCAATGTTCTGGAGAGCGTGATGGTCGAAGTGCACCGGACTGGCTCCAAACTTCCCACGACCGCAGTGGGAACAAGCGGTTCAGCAAATCACTGAATGAGGGACGCTCGGTGTGTGCTGCTGGTACATGGTTAGAGAGGAGTTTACATCCTGATCACTTTTCTATAACAGCACGTCGCTGAGGGCTTTATTCCTCATTTATCATCAAGTTTAATGTTGTGGAACGAACGGTTCCTGTTCCTGTTCACGCCAGAGCCGCTATAACCAGTCCCTCTCACGCCATCTCTCTTTATTTCCTCTCCTGATGCTCATTATACAAAAAATCCTTACAGAATGTTCCATTACTGAGAAATGATAAAGTGTACGCACCTCTGTCTAAATACTTAAAATTCCAGTTTTTCCTCTGACTGCTACCAACTGCTGACACTGGAGACTCCTTCCATCAACATCACATTCAGTAAGTGTCTCCTTTCAGAGAATGTCTCCGTATCGAACCTTACACACGCTGTAACCTGCTTCTGTGGAACGTCTGCTGTAGAATTCACGGTGGGAGGGAGGAGAGGAAGTGCTATCTGTACCGGGTGCGACCTGTCAGGGTATAAACCTTTTGCCTTCTGTCCCAATACAATTTACATAAACACTCACTGGTTTTCCAAACCGTTCATCCTACTAGGCTTACAGGGAGGCTGGAGCCCAACTCAGCCCACACTGGGTGAACGTGGAATACAAACCGAACATCTCGCCAGACCATCGCAGGGCCAACACACAACAATCATTCCCACGTGCGCCCACACACCTACGGACGACATGGATCAGCCAGTCAGCCTCATGTGCAGGTCATCGGAGTGTAGGAGGAAACCAGAGCACCCGGAGGAAACCCACCGAAGCCCAGAGAGAACATGCTCCCCCCACACAGAAATGCCCTCGCCAGCCCGGGACTTGATCACAATACCTTCTTGATGTGAGATGGACGTACTAACCACTACACCACCGTGCCTCCCATACTTAAATATAATTTTTAAAAATAATAATAATTATACAATAGGAAATATGTATGCAGTCCCAAGGCTGTTTGAAGAGCGCAAACCTCTGCCAAGCTGAAATAATAACAGAAAGTAATTAAAAATAACACTGCCCAACCTGGTAATTAAAAAAAAAAAAAAGGTAACCTGGTCATTTTGAACAGATTTCACACCACGCTGTCGTTATAGCAACCCCACGCTTACCTCCAGCCAGCTGGTGTTTCTGTAATTCAATATGTGTACGGCGGTGCTATTTTTCAGATTGCGCTCATGGGGCTCATTACAGTGGATCACTTTGTTTCTTTTCTTTAGGATGGTGAGGCTTTTATTTTTACGGATTTATTTTTATTGATCTGATGTGGAGAAATCTCCATGTTTATGTCTTTTTTCAGTTCACAGCGAAATGTACATCTCTGCCTGTTGTCCTCACTGGCTAGTAAAGGATCGGGAAAATCCATTCAGTTACCCACCGCAATTCTTTAGTTTTTCATGGAATCACAATACAGATCATATCGATGCCCAGTATTGTGATAATTGTGATCATTTGGTATCGGGTCGACCCTGGTGATTCCACGCGCTGCGTAGACGAAGCTGGAATGATGAGCTTTAACGTTTCAAACTGACTGCCTTCATACTGCCGTCAATCATAGTGCTGAGATTGTGTGTGTGTGTGTGTGTGTGTGTGTGTGTGTGTGTTTGAATCCAGACGGCTGCCCCTATACCTGTGTGTAGGTGAGGCTGGAGTTTACAGTGTTGAATCGTGGGAGTTTATGGCTGGAGCCAGCGATCCTCTTGGAACCGGACGTTGCGCCCGTGTCCACCGTCTCTCTCAGGAACTTTTTCTCCATGCGCCGCTGGTTCTCATGCTGTCGTTCTGTGCAGTGTTTAATGCGCTGCTCGGCGTTATGGAACGCTCGCTCCTTCAGCTTCCTCACCAGCTTGGGGTTCAGGGAACTCTGCTTGGCAGCGACGGAATCCAGGTACCTCACGGTGTCCATGTGTCCGCGCAGGGCGGCCACGTCCAGCGGCGTGTGGTAGTCGTTATCCAAACACCACACATTGGCCCCGAATGACACGAGGAAGGAGAGACAGTTGAGGTGGCGGTTGGCGGCAGCCAGGTGGAGAGGAGAGCTTCCCCAGACATCACACTTATCGGGCTCGCCGCTGAGCGCCGCCGGCGATGGGGAGAGTAAATAAAGAGACGAAGGAGGAAGAGAACAAGAATGTGTGGTTTAATAATTAGCAAATCTACAGTATCACAAGGAAAACAGTTCTAATTTAATACTTTTAACTTTCTTTTGTTTTTTACTTTGAAGGACAGATATACAGATAGAAAAATTGGCGGAGCGATGGTGTAGTGGTTACCCTTCATCCTCACGATAAGAATGTAATGGGTTCAAGTCCCGGGCTTGGTAAGGGTGTCTCTGTGTTGTGATCTTGTATGTTCTCATCGTGCTTGTGTGGGTTTCCTGCAGCTGCTTTGGTTTCCTCCCACAGACCACAAACACACGCAAGAGGATAATTGGCTGTTCTAAACTATCTGTAGGTGTGAGTGTGAGTGAGTGAGTGTAAGTGTGAGTGAATGTGAGTGTGAGTGTGAGTGAGTGAGAGTGAGTGAGTGTGAGTGAATGTGAGTGAGTGTGAGTGTGAGTGTGAGTGAGTGTGAGTGTGAGTGAGTGTGAGTGAGTGTGAGTGAATGTGAGTGAGTGTGAGTGTGAGTGTGAGTGAGTGTGAGTGTGAGTGAGTGTGAGTGAGTGTGAGTGAATGTGAGTGAGTGTGAGTGTGAGTGTGAGTGAGTGTGAGTGTGAGTGAGTGTGAGTGAG
>JAQNCB010000022.1:48483690-48494148 GCA_030068295.1 Euristhmus nudiceps | reverse complement strand
TGTGAGACAAGAGGATGCGGAGGACAGGGATGGATGGAAACGGATGATTCGCTGTGGCGACCCCTGAGGGGAGGAGCTAAAAGAACAGTAGTAGTAATAATAATAAACCTAAAGCAGATGTACATGTAACAGCACAGATTTATTTCTGTATAACGACGTCTAATAGAATTAATCTCATTATATCACATTATTATTGTTTTTCTTCGTACTTGTTTTCCACTGAAGAAACGCGAGCCTCCGGACGCTCGTGTGTTTATCAGCGAGAGGTTGTTCTGTTAACGCCTGGTCCCGGGGTGGTGATTACACTTAACACTGCTTAACATGGAGTTCAACTCTTCACCATCTACCATGTTCAGGAAACTGTTTATTGTCTTTATGTTTATTCCAAACAAAATAAACAAACACATCACAGAGTGGCTGTTCATCTCTCAGAAATTAGAAAAATGTCTTAATTACAATAAAATTACCACACAGAGCGGTGCCGCAGAAATGTAATGCTTTATTCAATAACATTCATCCAGAGAAGTGTAAAGAAGGTGGACGTGACAGTAAAACGTCTTAAAGCTAGGTTCCTGGGAAGTGGGTGGGGCAAATTCAGCATAAAGCATGTAGAAGCTTTTTCACCAATTACAAGGCAGATGTTGCAGGTTCCACCCACACCGAAGCTTACTAACTTAAGGGTTGGCCTTAGATCGCCTCAGAGGTTTCGGTAAATGATGTCTTGCCTTCTGGTGATCGAATATTCCGGCACTTTCATCAGAGAACATGAGAGCTGAGGAGCAACCGCGATAAATAGGTGGGCGTGGCTTCCATTTACAGAAAGTTTGATTGTGTTGAAAGCTTCAGTGATTCAAGCGCCGGATCAATTCATCCACCATAAAGACGTCCATGAGGGGTACGACCAGAGGCTACTGCAGAGTTCTGGTAAGTGTACAGCAACTGCTACGTATGTATCGCAGCTTCTGCAGACACCGCAGCTGCGATGTACAGATGCGCAGGCATCTCAGGCAAGTGCAGATTTCTTCAAGCCATATTGTTGTGACAGAACGGTCTTGAAATATCCGCGTTAACCCCAGCAACAGTTCTCACGTATCAGTTGTCTATATGAGACCTGAGCTTAAGCAAACTTAAGATAATCTCACAAGCGTCGTCTAAAGTGCACGAGCTTCTGTGCGTGCTGCCAGTTAAGAGTATTAAAATTTCAGGCCACCCAAGTGGCACATCGACAAGGTGCATGACTATTAACCCAGAGATCACAGGATCGAATCCAGATTAATGTGCAGCAGTCCGTGCCGGGAGTCCACAGGAGCTGATTGGCCGAGCTCTCAGCATACGCTCACTTCCCTGTCACTCACAGCGATCACCAGCCAATCATGGGTGTCTGTGAGCTCATTCATACGAGGGGGTGGATAGAGCTTTCCCTCCGGATGTGTTAGACCCGCCTCCAAATACGCATGGCGCCGCGGTACGAAAAGAGGCGGGTGGCTAGCATGGCATGTCACAGGGGGCGTGTGCATGCTTTCACCCCTTCTTGGTTGGTGGTGGTCTTGTGACAGGGAAGGCAATACTTGATGGGTGGGAATTGGATACGAATAAATTAGGGGGGAAAATGGCATAAAAAAAAAAAGGAAAACAAGCATTTTAGGCCACACCCACTGGGAGATTTTCTTTTAGTTGATGCCTCAGTATTTAATAACTGACCTGCTAGTGACTTTAAACACGATTCAGTTTGTGCAAATTCATGCCGTCATCTCCAGCATGTTGGTTAGTAGAGCTGTGTGCCGTTACCCTTCTGCACTTTTTCCTCTGAGCGCCGTCTCCATTTCCAATCTTTTCCTGAATCTCTGTAAAGTCCTTCATCGCTGGCCGCCTCGAGACTATCAAACGTTTCCTGTCTGTCATTTTCTTGTGACTCTTTCGTGTCTCTCTTTTCCAGAGTTCGGCTGCAGATCTGAGTGCAGCGATCCAAGCAGCTGCTCCTGGTGCTCGTGGTGCAGGCGAACATACCTGCAGGAACTGCCAGTACCATGGCGCAAACAATGACGATAATGTGGATGAGTCGTTCACGTTGCTCCAGCTGGTTCGTGCTGCTCCCTGTCACAAAAACAATGCACTGCTCCGGGCGGGGTGACTGATTCTTCAGCGAGACACACACCTCATACTTTGTAGCTGGTTTGAGGTCATTCACAGAGTACTTATTGATGCCTGGACCGATGTACAGAGCCTCTTTTTTTGGAGAACCGTAGCGACCGAAATGGACAGTGAACCATGTTTCCGAAGGTTTGTCTGTTGCTGCATACCACTCGATGGTGATGCCGTACACGGTCTGCTTGGCGATTCGAATATCGATGTAAACATTTTCATTGACAGAGAGCAGAGGGAAGTCAGGAGACATCGCAAAGGATGTGTTGGAGTACAGAGTGTTGAGCTGGATGCTAACAGAGGAATTTCCGAGGAAGTTGGTGGCGCTGCAGGTATAGAGACCGTAATCGGATGGGTGGACTGATGGGATAATTAAAGCTGAGATGATAGTATCCTCGTTTACCTGAGACTGAGTGACTACAGAGAGAAAGAGAAAAAGAGTAGACATTGATGATGCATCATGACACAAACATTCATTCATTTATTTAATTCTCTATGCCACTTGATATTATTTAGGGTCGCGGGGAGGCTGTCGCCCATTTCCAACTCTGAGTGAAGGTGGGGTACACCCTGGAAGGCTCCCCAGGCCATTGCATGGACAACACACACAACTGTTCACACTCAAATTCGGAAAAGCCAATCAGCCTTCCGTGCATATCTTTGGACTATGGGAGGAAACCGGAGTACCCGGATGAAACCCACACAAGCACAGGAAGAACATGCAAACTGGAACATTCCAAGCCTGGAACTCAAACCCAGGACCTTCTTGCTGTGAGGCGGACATAGTAACCACAGTGCCAACGTGCTGCCATGACAAGAACATAACATTATTAAAAAAGCTTTGTTTCTAGTATTTACTCAGAATGGCTCAGTAAACAACGACAACAAAAAACATCCAGCGAGCAGAAGATCTGTAGGAGGAAAGATTGTTGGCAAGAAAGCTCAAAGAAAAACAGCACTCTTTCTGTGGTGAGCAGAAAATGCACCTCAGAACCTCAAAACATTTCAAACCTGGAGGTGGAAGAGCTACAAGAGCAGAAAACTATACAAGATTTTATGCTCCTCAGCCAAAAGCATGAATCCAGTGCTACAATGGGCACAGTGCCAAACTGTGGACCAAACTGGACACCCAGAGATGGGAAGTATATCACCTGGTCTTTCTTCAAAGCCTCACCTGTACAATTTTAGCCGACACTCTTTTCATAACAGGTGTTCAATTGTGTGTATAAAGTGGATGGACTAAAACAGAGATCTCCAGCCCTGTTCCTGGAACACTACCTTCCTTCCTGCAGGTTTTATCCTCAACCAAAATCTAACGAACCACTTTTAGCTGATAAAGATCTTCTTAAAGCAGTGATTTGATGGTCAGGTGGGCATAAGAAAGGTTGGAACCAAAGTCTTCAGGAAGGTAGCTCTCTTTGAACAGTGTTGGAGACCTCTGGTCCAAAGGTTGGACAAGTGAACTTCCTTTTGTTCTCTATGCTAACATCCGTTTGCAATAATCAGCACCTTCTGAATTTTGAGATGGGGCAGTGGCGGCCTGGTGGGAGGGTGCTGGCTAATTGATCCGAAGGTCAGAGGTTCAAGCCCCACTATCACTGGATTGTCCCTGCTGTCCCCCCAGTGCAGCTAACTGGGTTATCAAAAGCCGACCATGTCTCTCACTGCCTGTGGTGAGAGGGATGTAAAAGAACCATTGCCGTCATTCAGAATGAGTAGGCCACTGAGTTGCCCTCAGCAGAGCTGTCCAGGGTGTGTTCTGCCCCTGCCCAGAGTTGGCTGAGATGGGTGCCAGCCTCCTGCAACCCTAATTAGGATTAAGTGACTCAGAAAATGAAGGGAGGCCCTAGGTTAGGGCCCTCTGCTTGACACTGGAGTTTCTGTGTGGAGTCTGCATGATCTCCATGATGATTTCATCTGGGTACTATGGTTCCCTTTTAACAAATTAGTTGTTCCCTAGCTATTCACCTGTTATTTTATTGGATTGTGAATTAACAGTATTTGTAGCGCTGTAAAGCTTAGTAGCCGACAGCATCATCTGCAAAATAAAGCTGCAGTGTAGAAAGAAATCTCTCCACTTTTGCCTGTCACTTATTTCTGATGCTCCGGAGCTCCGCTAACGGCTGCTGTGGCCAGGCCTCATCACTTGCACCATCGTTACACACTTACTTTCCCGTAGGTGTGAGAGTGAGTGTGACTGGTTGTGTGTTGGCCCTGCGATGGCCTGGTGAGCTGTCCAGTGTGTGCCATGCCTTCGCCCCGAGTTGGCTGAGATACGAGCCTTATAGGATAAAAGTGGTTCATCAAATGAGTGAATAAATTTTCGTTCAAATGTGTATAAATTAAATGAATGGAAAACAAATATAAATATTACATAAACCTTAGAAACCGTTGAATTGTATGTATGAAAGCTCTCTGAGGGCAGTATGGTGGTGTAGTGGTTAACGCGTTCACCTCACAGGAAGAAGGCCTGGGTTTGATTCCTGGGCTCAGGGTGTTTCTGTGTGCAGTTTGCTTGTTCTCCCTGTGCTTGCCTGGGCTTCCTCTGTGTACTCTGGTTTCCTCCCACAGTCCATACACATACACGGTATGCTACCTGGCTGTTTCAAATCACCCCTAGGTGTGAGTGTGAATGGTTGTATGTGTGTTGGCCCTGTAATGACCTGGAGTCCAGGGTGTATGCCGCCTTTGCTCAGAGTCGGCTGCGATGGGCTCCAGCCTTCCTACAACCCTAATGTTGGATTAAACGGCTTAGAAAATGAACGGATGAATGAATAAAGCTATTGTTTTTATTTTTTTGTTAATAATCTGAATGTAAAGTTAATCTGTTGATGCTAATTGTGTTTTTGCTTTGACGTGTGTATTAGCATGATTCTGCTCAACTCCTCAGCCGGGAGCAGCAGTGGTACCTATGAAACTTCTGATGGCTTTCAGACTGTAGCTCCACCGCACCACCGCATCAGGCCGCGCCTTCACAAAGCACCGCAACGTCGTGTTCGACCCTAGCACTGCCGTGACATTAGCATCGGACACGGAACTTTCTGGCTTCAGACAATTCCTCAGCTGAACCTCATGGAAAAACCTCCCAACTTTAGATTTTGGACCTGAACAGGACAGGTACGAGTTCATCAGAATGATCGGTGGACTGATGGACTTAATAAAGTCAACGAAACCTTTGAGTCGACAGTCACACAACCAGTTGTTATCATGCAGTGCTATAACGACATTAGCATCACGCTCCTTCCTCCCGCTGTGCTGTTGTACCCGATAGCGAGGCCAGTCGAGAAAAACATCCGGGGATATGACCGTAAGCTGATTGAAGGATAAGTCTATATACGTCAGTGTGGGAAGATGGCGTAACGCGAACTCTGGCAGCATGTCCAACCGGTTGTGCTTCAGATCCAGGATTTTGAGTTTGGGTGTTTCCTGAAAAGCCATCCACGGAATGGTTCTGAGTTTATTTCCCTCCAGTCGGAGTTCAGTCAGGTTATACAGGCCTTCAAGGCTCCTAATGTTCATCACAGTAATGGCGTTAAAGTTCAGCCACAGAGACTCCAAGGCTCCGACTGTGAAAAAAGCCCTTTGGGGTATTTCTGTAAGATGCGAATTCTCAATCCGGATTTTTATGAAATCTCCTGGGAGATAATCGGGAATCGCCCCTAAAGCAGTTCCCATGCACGATAAAGATCTGAAAGAGAAAGAAAAACCCACTCAGACTTGTTCACAATGTTTCTTAATCACAGATAAATCAATTCCTTCCCCCAATTACTTCCGACAAGCAGGCCATGTTTTCATCAGCATGGGTTTATTTTGTCACGACACTACACGTTCCCTCCACTAGGGGAGCTGTCCTGGTTTTTGTCTCTGTGTTCTCTTTCCCATGTGTCTCCCCAGGCTGATGGGCGTGGCCCGAACTAGTCCCTGTGCTCACCGTACTCATCAAAGACTCCTATTTATTTCCTGCTCACCAGCTCCCATGTGCTGGTTCATGATAAATCGTGTTGTTAGATCGTCTTGTTTTGCCACAGATTATGTTTTGTGATTTTGTCTATGCCTGATTTAACTGCAGACCTCTCTGCTGTCTGTCAGTCTGTCTCTTTACCTGGATTATTCACCAATAAATATCGTGCTTTGTCTCCACTCTACGCCGCCTTCTGCGAGTCCTGCATTTGGGTCCTGGTTAGTCTGTCCGAAAGTGTGACAGATTTGTTTGCAACTTTCTGTTCACAGATTTTGCCAAATGAATCTGATTTTTTTTATGATGCGTCCGTGATCTAACACACTCGGAGGGAAAGCGATATCCGCCTCCTTGTACGAATGAGCTCACAGACGCCCATGATTGGCTGGCGACCACTGTGAGTGACAGGGAAGTGATTGAATGCAGTCCCGCCCTCCCATAAGAGCTCAGCCAATCAGCTCCCATGGATTCCCAGCACGGACAGCTGTGTGCATTAATCCGGATTCGATCCTGCGATCTCCGGGTTAATAGTGATGCACTTGTTGATGCACCAGTCGGGAGCCAAAGTTGTTTTAATAATTTCTGATCTAATCCCCACTTTCCTGTGATGGGTGAAGACACTGAAAGGAATGTGTGATTTGATGATGTTTTCCAGTTTGATTTTTGGAAGGAGTCTCCAGCGTCACGGTCAAAGTTTCCCATCCTGTTTCAGAACACATTCTCAATGACATAGTGATATGTTTGGAACAATGTTTTTCATCTATCCATTTGCCAAACCACATAATCCTACCAGGGTCGGGGGAGGCAGGAGCCTATTTTTGCCGAAAGTGGGCTCCTTGAACAGCTTGCCAGTCCTTTGCAGAGCAACAGACTATTTGTGCACACACACACACACACACACACACACACACACACACACACACACACACGCACCTAGTGGTAATCTAGAACAGCCAATTAGCCGAAGTGCATGAAATACCCTCATCGAACCCAGGACTCGAACCCAGGACCTTGCTGTTGTGAGGCAGGTAAGCAGCCGCTACGCTGGCATGCAGCCTCTATTAGGCTAATTGGCTGTTCCAAGGCAAACCTCATAGGATTAAGTTATTCAGCAAACGAGTGAATGTTTTATAATAACAATATTTCACTTCAGGTTTCAAGCGTCAGTGCTCCATCACACCACCCTCTCACTGATTATTTTCATAAATATCATAATTTTCATAATTATGTTTTATCCTTTCTGTCATGTTCAACATTAAACACAAACAGAATCTGCTTCATTTGCAACACGCCCCACCGGACTTATTAAAGTTCTGATTCACCGACTCACCTTCCAGCGCTGCTTTCAGTGCATGAGCATCCCGTCACGCAGAACCCAGCAGCAGAGTCGAACTGGTGAAACAGAACCAGTACTGCGAGTGGAATGGGAACCATGCTCACGGTGCTGATGAAGGCAGGTATGAGGAGCAGACTGGACTGCAGGACATGACCAGGCAATGGGTGGACTTAAGCTTCTTGTGCTTAATCCGCTTGATGCGGTTCCCCGGAGGCGAGGATGGATGGCACAAATAAATAAACATAACCTCTGGGAATAATGATGCAATTAAATACACAATGCTAACTATAGCACGCAACACAGGGGACTGGAGTGATCCGGATACGCAGATACGGGACTGGAGCGATCCGGATACGGGACTGGAGTATTCCTGAGTGATTTTAACACCCGACGTTTGCTGATGATTAACAGAGTTACAGTTAGACAACAGGTCGATGATCATTTAATTCAAATCCATCAAAAACTAATCAGAAAGAAATATTATTGTTAAATAGTTACATGGGAGAAAATAATAGAACAAATCATTTATATATTATATTTTATTGTCTCAAACCTTGAAATAAATAAAAATAAAATAGTTTAAAACGATTATTGTGTTGCGGCTCAGAGAGGGGGTTTATGGGTAAGCAGAGCGGACCTTAATTAATGGAATCCTGATTTTAAACAGGTAAATTATTTTGTTTTATTTCATCCATTCATTTTCTGAACCACTTAATCCAATTAGGGCCACGAGGAGGCTGGTACCCATTTTGGCCGACTCTGGGCAAGGGCGGGGTCCTCCCTGGACAGCTCACCAGGCCATCGCAGGGCCAAAACTCATACAACCATTCACAATCACACCCACACCTAGGGAGCCTTGGAACAGCCAATCAGCCTCCTGTGCATGTTTTTGGACTGTGGGAGGAAACCGGAGTACCAGGAGGAAACCCACACAAGCACGAGGAGAACATGCAAACTCCACACAGAAACGAGCCCAGAGAAAAAGCCCAGGCTCTCTTCCTGTGAGGCGGACGTGCTAGCCACTGCACCACCGTAGCGTGTATCAAGGTTTACTACATTACCCATGATACATGGCGGATCTACTGAGTGACTCTGTAGATGTGCTCCATTCTTACATATATATATATATGTATATATTTATATATATATGCTGTAATTGTTAAATTATAATGAAAGTCTTGTAGTTTTTAAAGAACCAACATCAGTGGGGTTCCAAGGTCAGAAAGAAGAAAGCACCTCCTGCCCTTCAGGCTGGATAAAACCTGAAATCAGCAGATAAAACCCCCCAGAACCCCTGCGTGGGAGTCGAGCGTCACTAACACACAGCTCAGTGCTGCAGGAAGCTAAAGCTTATTATCTTTAATCTCCTGTTCCAGCAGCGCTGCAGGCTTTCAGATTAGATCAGGATTTTAAACCTGAGTAACTGAGCAGGTTCACGTCACGGTGCACCTCAGTACAGCAACGAGCAGCACGGGCCCAATCTGGCATCCCCAAAATAGTAAAGGCTTACAGGTGCACCGACTGATTCAATTTCCACAGAAACTATCACCCTGGAACGTGTTAAACATGATCCTTTATTTAACATCGCTGTTTCTACTGCTGAAATGTTTGAGCTCACACGAGTCAGACGAGTCCCTGAACAGGCCACAGGCTTCTTCTTTCTTCCACCCTGGGCCACTTCCAGGTGAAATCTTGAGGGCAGCCGTAGCCGTATGGTAAGAGAAACGGCTTAGAGAGTCAAAGATCGCTGGTTTGAGTCCCAAACCAGCAGGAATAATGTGTG
This sequence comes from Euristhmus nudiceps, assembly GCA_030068295.1. Lineage (NCBI taxonomy): Eukaryota > Metazoa > Chordata > Actinopteri > Siluriformes > Plotosidae > Euristhmus > Euristhmus nudiceps. Next base: position 48,484,929 of record JAQNCB010000022.1, on the reverse strand, counting down.
GTGGTGTGGTGTGAGCTCAACCTTCCCTTCCTCCACCCTCATGGCTGAAGTGCCCTTGAACAAAGCACCGAACCCCCATCTGCTCTCCGGGCGCCTCATTGTGGGTCAGCTCTCTGTTCCGTTTGTGTGTGTGTGTGTGTGTGTGTGTGTGTGTGCGCTCAGTTTGGAAGGGTTAAATGCAGACGCAGTAATTCCCCTTGTGGAATCAGTGCAGTATACCAAAAAACCCCAACTTTGGCGGCTCTCAGCAAAATTTGCAGACTTACTCCCTTCGTTCATGTCCAGACGCTTTTCGTCTTTCAAACCACTATGTTAAGACCTCATGGGTGTATTAGCTTTGCTGTTTGTAAGTCGCTGTGGGCACTCTCTGTGTTAACGGCCTGCATCGTGTAAGTTTTAATCATAGGTGTGGTGACGGTGACAAACATAGCCAGCATTCCCTTTGTTTTGTATGCTCTGCTCTGCTGCAGCATCCTGCTCTCTTGGAATCGTCAAATAAATTTGGAAAATGGTGCGCATTACAAAAACAACAACAACAACAACAATAATAATGATGATGATGATGATGAAGCTGGGATGCCTCCACTGAGTTGTTTATCTCAATTGAAGGTCGAGTTTTATTCTCTGTTTATCATAAAGTTATGAATTTTAGATTGAGTTTTGGACGTTCTTTGGTATTATAAAAATTAATTCAAGCAATAATCACAGTAGTGGATCATATAAAGAATAATCATAATTCTGTGTAAAACAATAAACTGATGTGGAAAACAAGTTCTATTGTAATCTATGGAACGTGTACCACACCTCAAGGCTCAAGGACAACAATTTAAAACATTCTCAGAAATTCCGCATCACTTCTCTTCTATATTTATGCAAAACATTTATTCATGTACAAATAAATAGTTAAAATAAATACATTTAGGAAATAAATATTTATATACAGAGAGCATTTTAAATTAAAGCACAGAGAAATTAACTACCACTTTAAATCCACCAAAGTACAAAACAACAGAAATCACCACAGAACAGAGAGAGAAAGGGAGAGAGAGAGAGAGAGTAAGAGAGAGAGAGAGATGGAGAGAGAGAGGGAGAGTGAGAGGGGGAGTGAGAGAGAGAGTGAGAGAGAGAGGGAGAGAGAGATAGAGAGAGAGGGAGAGTGAGAGAGAGAGTGAGAGAGAGAGAGGGAGAGGGAGAGGGAGAAAGAGAGAGAGAGAGAGAGGGGGGGGGGGGCGCGCGAGA
>JAQNCB010000022.1:48325170-48335263 GCA_030068295.1 Euristhmus nudiceps | reverse complement strand
CTTCTTCCGCTACAAGTGATCTTATGTTATAAACACTGGCACGCTCATGACACCTAGTGGACAAAGTCTAGTATGACCCCTACTGAACACATAACCGATCGAGGGGACTGAAGCGGATTTTGATCGGATGGGTGGATTAAGTCTGGATAATCCGAGGTCTGGTCCATCGAGGTACCGAGGTTCAACTGTGTGTGTGTGTGTGTGTGTGTGTGTGTGTGTGTGTGTGTGTGTGTGTGCGCATGCACGTGTACGTGTGTGTGTGTGTGTCATCACTTTTGTTCTTGTGGGCCCTGAAGAGCAACAGGCCCACACCAAACTTTTAATCCAATCTATCACCAAAAAAACCATTCCTGCCTGTAGTTTGCATGTTCTCTCCGTGCTTGCGTGGGTTTCCTCTGGCTACTCCGGTTTCCTCCCACATACTAAAGATGTGCACAGTAGGCTAAATGGCTGTTACAAATTGCCCCTGCGTGTGAATGGTGGTGTGTCGGCCCTGTGATGGCCTGTCAAGGTGTTCAGGGTGAACCCCCGCTTTCACCCAGTGTTGGCTGTGATGGGCTCCAGCCTTGCTGCAACCATAAAAGGATGTAGCGTTTCGATAAATAAGAGCGTGAGGGAGAGAGATTATTTGTTTATTATTTTTATTTATTGATTTTTATTATAATTGTGGTACCCAGGATGTATTTTTGTTCCCATAGTTAATATGCACGTCTCATCATGGGTGTAATGTGGGCGTGTCTCTGTGTAGTCCTCGCCTTCCCTTAACAGCACACTGAGTTTTGGACAGTCCCTCCTCCTTCATGTTTAATACTGCACAGGTGTATTGTGGGATTTCTGATGTTTATTATACAGATATAAAGATCAGAAGGGTGTTCTGTGTTCCATACTCACAATACCGTGTTAGATTTATGAAACATCTGAGTATTTTTTGTGTGTCGTGTATCAGGTGGGTTTCATCGCTGAGGATGTTTGCATTCGGGAATCGACTGACCCACATGTTCCTCTCCTCGGGGCCTGGAGAACCCAGCAGCTCCGTAAAGAGCAGTGGCCCATCAGTCTCTCCTGCTGCTCTGGAGCTGGAAAAACACAGCGAGGAGAAGATTCCGACCTTTCAAGAATTTATACATCATGTGAGGTCAGTACGTCTGTAAACGTGCTTCATCTCCAGCTTCTCTAAATCTTTAAAACACTTCTGTATTCAGCCGATCGACTGTTAGTGAGAAAACATCTTCAGGACAGGCCACGCCTCCTGTATTAGTATTGAGAGACAGCGGCTATACCTTCTATTGGGAATGAAATGCACATAGGCCACACCTTTTTGTTATGATGAAAAACACCTAGGCCACACCTCCTTTATTAGGACCAAGAAACACATAGACCACACCTTATTTATTAGGAACTAAAAAGCACATTGGCCACACCTCCTTTATTATGACTGAAAAGCACATTGGCCACAGGCCACACCTTCTTCATTAGAGTCTTGAAGCACAGAGAACCTCATTTATGAGGAAATAAAAAGAACATTGGCCACACCTCCTTTATTATGACTAAAAAGCTGGGATCTTTTCCAGATAAGCCCCGCCACTAATGCAAAAAATGCACGCGCGAAAAGTTAAGCCTCGCCACCTGTGGCAGCTCCAATTTAATGCACGCATGCAACCTTCACCTATTTCTGGAAAAGACCCCAAATTATTAATCACATGTCCCAATTTCACCCTCTTCGATAAAAACTAAAAGTACAAGTTTCATATCCTCTTTTTTATAATCTTTTTTTTTTGAGTGGCGGGAGTTAACCGTTTTGGCAGGGCTTATCTGGAAAAGATCCGCCACACCTCCTTTATTATGACTTAAAAAAGTACATAGGCCACACCTTCTTTGCTCGGATCAAGGAACACATAGGCCACACCTCATTTATTAGAAACTAAAAAGCACATGGGCCACACCTTCTTTATTTTGACCAAAAAGCGCTGAGGCCTCATTTATGAGAAAATAAAAAGCACATAGGCCACACCTCCTTTATTATGACTGACAAAAGTATAGAGACCACACCTTCTTTGTTAGGATCAAGAAACACAGAGGACACACCTCATTTATTAAGAATTAAAAAGCACATTGGCCACACCTCCTTTATTATGACCGAAAAGGACAGAGGCCACACCTTTATTTGGGAACAAGAAACACAGAGGCAATGCCTCATATTAGGAATGAGAAAACAGAGGCCACAACTTCTGTCTTGGAAATGAGACACATAGGCCACACCTCCTTTATTAGAACCGAGACACAGAAGCCACACCTCCTTTATAGGGCCAAGAGACACAGAGGCCACACCTTCTCTACAGTGCATTGTACAATGAAAGTATTCACAGCGCTTCACTTTTTCCACAACTTTTTATGTTACAGCCTTATTCCAAAGTGCATTCAATTCATTTTTCATTCATTTCTCAAAATTCTACACACAACACCTCTTAATAACAAAGTGTATAAAGAATTGTTAGAAATTCATTAAAAAAGAAAAACCTGAGAAATCACATGCACATAAGTATTCACAGCCTTTGCCTTGAAGATCAAAATTTAGCTCAGGTTGCATTCTTTTTCCACTGATCATCCTTGAGATGTTTCAGTAGCTCAATTGGAATCCACCTGTGGTAAATTCAGGTGATTGGGCATGATTTAGAAAGCCACACACCTGTCTATCTGAGGTCACAGGGTTGACAGTGCATGTCAAAGCACAAACAAGTATGAAGACAACCTCCCAGACAGGATTGTCTTTAGGCACAAGGCTGAGGAAGGTTACAGAACAACGTTTGCTGCTTTGGAGGTTCCAGTGAGCACAGTGGCCTCCACCATCCATAAGTGGAAGAAGATTGGAACCACCAGGACTCTTCCTCGAACTGGCTGACCATCTAAACTGAGTGATCGGTGAGAAGGGCCTTAGTCAGGGAGGTGACAAACAACCCGATAGTCACTCTGTCAAAGCTACAGCGTTCCTCTGTAGAGAGAGGAAAACCTTCCAGAAGGACAGCCAACTCTGCAGCAATCCACCAATCAGGCCTGTATGGTAGAGTGGCCAGATGGAAGCCACTCCTTAGTAAAAGGCACATGGCAGCTCATCTGAAGTTTGCTAAAAGGCATCTCTCAGACTCTCAGACCATGAGAAATAAAATGCTCTGGTCTGATGAGAGAAAAATTGAACTCTTTGGAGTGAATACCAGGCCAATACCATCCCTACAGTGAAGCATGGTCGTGGCAGCATCATGCTGTGGGGATGTTTTTTCTGCAGCAATAACTGGAAGACTAGTCAGGATGGAGGGAAAGATGAATGCAGCAATGTACTTAGACATCCTGGATGAAAACCTGCTCCAGAGCACTTTTAACCATAGACTGGGGCGACGGTTCATCTCTCAGCAAGACAATGACCCTAAGTGCAGCGCCAAGATATCAATGGAGTGGCTTCAGAACAACTCGGTGAATGGCCTTGAGTGACCAAGCCAGAGCCCAGAGCTGAATCCAATCGAACATCCCTGGAGAAATCTGAAAATGGCTGTGCACTGGCGCTTCCCATCCACCCTGATGGTGCTTGAGAGGTACTGCAAAGAGAAATTGGTAGAACTGCCCAAAGGTAGGTGTGTCAACCTTGTACCATCATATTCGAAACGGCTTGAGGCTGTAATTGCTGCCTTTTTTTTACTTTGTCATTATGAAGTGTTGTGTGTAGAATTTTGAGGGAAAAAATGAGTGTAATCCATATTGGAATAAGGCGCTGTGAATACTTTCCCAATGCACTGTATGACAACCGAAAAGCGCACAGGCTGCACTTCTTTTGTTACAACTGAAAAGCACTTTCTTCACACCTCCTTTATTTTGCCTAAGAATTACAGAGATCACACCTCCTTTATTAGAGGGTACTACTGTTTGTTTGATTTATATTTTTGTGAATTTCAGGAGGATCAGTGGGCTGGAGAAAGAATACGTGTTCTGTAATCTTCGTGTCCCAAATCCATTCCAGACATCACGTCAGGAGATCAACCTCATCATCCTCACAGGTATACCTCTGCAAACATGCATATGCCTCTTGTTTGTACTCCAGACCTAAAAAGAGCATTGATTGCAAAGTAATAAATAAAAACAATGCAGAAGTGTGAGAGTGAGCGAAGACGTGACATGTGTACAGGTGCTGGGGTGTACTGTATGGATGTAAAGCCGTGGAGGGGCGTGGTTTCTGCTCCTGCTCCCAACACGTGGCACATCCAGATGAAAGAGGAGAAGCAGAATTTTACTAACACGTCCATCCAGCAGATCCCCGACCCCCTGCAGTCCATCACGGTAACACATCACACATCGGAGTCCAAATAAATAAAACACTCAGTGTTGTGCTGTTATAGAGAACTAATCAGCGACAGGAGTTACTGCTGCATCACACACACTGACTACTTTCCTCCAACAATACATCTTCCAGAGTTTTATTCCCTTTAGACAACAACAGTCGCATCAGGTTTCTCTCTTGATTTTAATAAGATAAAAAAAATTACACCCCCCATGGTCTAGATGTGCACCTGGGTATTTTCATCTCATTTGCATATTTTACATATATCGGCAACGGCTCTGTCTCAGTTTTGGTATTTGGAACACCTGCCAGGTGATTAAAGTTCAGCATCATACACCAAGCATGAGATTAAATGTTCTTTACATTTCATTACATTAATGACATTTGGTTCAGGATAAAGTAAGGATTAGGTAGGAAACGTGAGGTACTGAGATATTGATATATTTATAAAGAGAATCTGGTTTAAAATGAGGTATAAACATGATTACACCATGAAAACGGACCGAGTTACATCACTGTGTTTGTCTCTAATCAGGAAAAGCTACTTTAGAGTAAATAGTGATTACAGTTACAGAACCGGTCTCTGAACGTCCATCTCTGAACCTCTAGAACATCTAAACACGAATTAGACTGTCCACCAATCAGCACCATCATACTCGTGTCTCCCTAGAAACAGATGAGTCCTGTTTACACCAATCAGAAGCCTCACAACGGACATGACTCGATTTAGCGTTATATGATCGGGGGGATCGTTCTGGGATTCTGTAAGTGGGGAAAAGGTTCTGGTAGTGAATACGGATGATAAGGGAATACCCTGAGCAACCACAAGAGCAGATATATCAGAAAAATAAATAGAAATTTCTGTAAGTTTTACACCAACATGGACACGGAATCCTTTCTTAAACAGCTACTTTATCATGGAGCGATCGTGTTTATGGATATTTGAACTTGGTCATGTGGAAGATTCTGCTCTGAAGGATGTATGTTTGGTAATATGGCATTTTCATTGAGGTACAGCATTTTAAACTTACTAGCTCTCAATCAAAACACCACCATGTGACTTAATCCGTATCATACAGGAGCAGGTGACTTGTGCCAGTTATACGACTGAGCGTTGGAGACTGAAGGGCCTCGCCCAAGGACTCCACAGTGGTAACTTGGTGGTACTGGGGCTTGAACTGCCGACGTTGTGATCAGTAACCCAGGGCCCTAACCACTGAAATACTACTGCCCTCGTCCCCACAACAAGTAAATATGGTGATCATTACTGAAGAGTTTGAGTTCAATTCTGAATTCTATGGAATCTGACTGGTGGGCTCCAAGATCCACACAGATCCGTGGTTTGTTATTTCCTACTTTTTTCCTCCAGAGTTCTGTTGAGAATGTTTGATTGTTTATGAGAAAGCTCGATCTCTCTTTCTCAGCCGTTTCCTTTTAAAGTGGTTATGAAGTGCTGGATTGAGAAGTTTATTATTCATGACGGGTTATAAAGCCCTGAATAACCGCCTCAGTATGTAGAGTAGCAATTATAGAAAAAGCTGAAACCAGGTCACTGGCAAGCGCTGTACTGGTTCTGAGGCTGATATAATGATAATGACGGTGATTTTCCGTAAGGGCTTCACACACACACACACACACTCTCCTGCTGAGGTTAGACCAGGTCGAGGTTATGGTTCGACTGCTTGCTGAGAAACAGACAGTGGTGCTTGACTCAGTCGCGGAACAGTGATTGGTTAACTCAAACAAAATATGTGCATAATGATAGTCCGCTAAAGTATAAAATATTATATCATTGTACGGTATACAAGCGAGACATGGCCATCCGGAACATCAGTATTTAACATCACAGAAATTAAAACGTAAATAAATGATAAAGACAATGTTGCCAGGAAATTTAGCCTGTTATTCAGGTGTTTGCTAATAAAGATTATGCCAGCTAGCATGTAGCTTGTGTAGTCTTTTACGCTAGCCAGCATGTAACTTGTGTCGTCTTATGATTAGCACCTGCCGCCACCAAAGGTGAGTGGAGTGCTCCCGTAAGAACGAGTGTGATTATAGTGCGATAAATTTGAAAGGAAATAACATAGGATCACCAAATTTGGAGTATGGGGTTTCCTCAAGGGCGAAAAGGGTGGTATCTTATATGGGTCACCTTGACCTTTCTTCAAGGACACAAGGTTACTATTTATATATTGGACTTGTCAACTGGTCCTGCCAGTGGGAGTGCCTGGACCCCTCTGGTCTATTTTTTATACTTTTAATAAATAAAATTAGAATTATATTATTACACTTAGAATTGACTGTTAACAAGGTAAACACACAAGTAAATTTGAGCATAAAGGAGCCAATGGGTGAAATCATTATGGTTCTGTTGCTAAGGGAGCAGCCACACCAACAAACATCCAAAGTGAACAAATTGTTTGTCGTTCGACTCTGTTCTTGTTCAGCTAATGTTCTCCTGGACAGACAAGGCCCGTTCAATCCGGCGGAAGGTTTTGTACATGCACCAAACTTGGAACTGACTCCACCACGCAAAAGCGTCCGCTGGCAATATGGTTGTCATGTGCCGGGCTTGCGTTTTGTTCTGAACTTGTGCGTTCCTTATCCTGTAATTATCAGTCTGCATCTGATGATGTCTGGTACACCCGACTCGCAGACGGACGACTACCTGACATGCAGCCGGTGAGACACATGTTCAGTGGATGATTACCGATGGGGAATACGTGGGAGCTGATAAATAACGGAGGTGATGTGTAGTAGTGGACCACATGAAAGTGGTCATTACCACGTACAGAACAGAAATCGATGTACATCATGCAAGCCTAGAGCAGCAACTTTCACCATTAGATTAGTTTCCAAAGTTCCCATCCATTGGACAACCGTTAAGGCTATTCGGCAATGTGAGACTGTTCCCTAAGCAACCGAGATGTACAGACGCTGAGGGGAAGCAAGCTATTATTTTATTATCTCGTTTGTAGTGTTTCTAACACTAAATAAAGACTTAGAGATAGAAGAAATGGAATACAACCATCCGGAATGTCAACGTTTACCTCAGATGTGTTGTTAAATCACTAGGAGGGACCAAACTGAGGCTGTAATACCGCTGTGTTTTCTCAGATGAAAGCCAGGGACCTGTGCAGTCACGTGCAGCGGTGTGGTGTAAACATCAAGCCCACACTCTTTTTACCCAGAATCCTCTTCCTCTCACCACACTGTCACCTGGACAATGAGCTGAGGAAGAAGAAGGAGCTGATCTCTCAGGGTGACATGGAGACGTTTCTGGGCTCACTCAGGGAGGGTTATGTCAGCTGGATCACAGACTCCTTCACACCCTCATGGATCTCAGGTCAGAAGAGTCAAACTTTTTGCATATATCTACGTTACGTCATGACAGAACAGTTACTAGGTAACGGGGAAATATGGGCATGAATGGGAAAGTAGCTAACGACTACAGGTAGTGATTTATGGTTTTTAAAAGTCTTTAAGCAAACAAAGTAAAGACAGAGGGAAACGTCACAGAACCATCCTAGATGTCAATATTTACCTCAGATATGTTGAAGACCAACTTAGAAAGGATGGAAATTGTGCTATATTTAGTGTCAACCACTAAAATTAGCTTTATAGCTAGCATATAGCTTGTATAGTACTTTGTACATGCAATGTAAAGGCACAGCCATCCAGAACATCAACATTTACCTCAGATATGTTCACAAAGTAACACAAACAAAGAAATTATACCCAATTTAGCAATAACCACTAAAACACAGCACAACTGCATTAAAATGTAGAAAATAGCTGATGCTACACTGTTGCTATGCAACTTAGAAGTGTAGATTGCATATAAACAGGCACCCGCAGATAGTATCCGAGAATTAACAAGGTCTATCTGACATTTCTTTCAAATGGCGGACAGACCTTATTAATTCTCAGGTGACGAGTGTATTATTTTATTTAGACAGTGCTAAGACACAGAAACATCCGGAACATGAATATTTACCACAGATATGTTGAGAAAATCTGAAGAAAAGACTGATGTTACACTGTAAGTACACTTAGCATAAACTGGTAAACACTCCAGTGCCCTATCGTAGCCGACCACATGATGCACTTAAATCATTTGGACACTGTTGCTAGGCAACTTAGAATTTGTACACAGATAGTAAGCTCATCGATTAGCAAGGTTTAGGTTTTTCTAACGAGGATGTAGAATGTGTCGTGTGTATGCAGTCAGTGTAAACACAAACTGATGGTGAAAATGGCAGAAAATCACCCGGAACATCAGCATTTACCTCAGATGTGTTGGGAAAATGCTACGAAAAGATTCCATATGGCTAAAATCCGTCATGCTGCTAGCTTTGAGTGTAAACTGGCTAATTATTTCTAGCTAGCATTTCAAAGCTTTTTGTATCGATTGTGTAAACGGACCACGACAGTGAAAATGGCACAGAACATTCTGGAATATCAACATTTACCTCAGATGTGCTATTAGATTTTTTTACGAAAAGGCACTAAATGACTAAAACAACAGTTGTTACACTTAGCACTGATTGATAGCATGTGAAGTTGGATATGTTGCCTATGGAGTTGCGTATGGATTTAAACATCGCATAAAATTTAAAATTCATTTATGATCATTTTTTTTTACTTAGAAAAGTATTATCTGTAATTTTTTATATCGAGATTTTTTTTTTGCTGTTGTCGCTCCTTCAATTGCTAAACATCATGAGTGTTAGCTAAGCCGTAAGTTCGCTAACAAATAGTTCTTATACCAGTGTTTGGGACACGCCCCTCCGAATCGGTTTTGGACTTTTCTCAATTCTGACTGTTCAGGTCACCTGTCATTCAGGCAGATGAGGGCGGTGCGAGACCTGCTGGAACGGCTGGGGACGTGGGACGTGGTGCAGCTGAGCAGCGGCACAGAGCTGAAGGGCGATTTTCAGGGTTGCCAGCACCTTGCATTCAACAGACAGGAAACAGACATGCTGGAGTTCGGAAGGGGGCGGAGCCTAAGCACTGATACACTGTGGGCCCTGCTGGGACTCATACCACAGGTTAGAGTGCACACACACACACACACACACACACTCACACACACATACACACATACACACACAGATTTATTTATTTATGGGCGGTACCGTGGCGTAGTTGATAGCACGTCCGCCTTACAGACACAAGGTCCTGGGTTTAGGTCCTGAGCTTCTGGTGTCAGTGCGGAGTCGTCGTCCCCCCCTTCCCCATGCTTCCCTCTGGGTACTCCAGTTTCCTCCCATATTACAAAGTCATGCACAGGAGGCTAATTGCGTATGCCAAATCGCCCCTAGGTGTGAGTGTGAATGGCTGTGTCTTTGTGTGTGTGTGCGTGTGTGTGCACATGTGTGTGTGTGTGTGTGTGTGTGTGTGTGTTGGCTCTGCTATGGACTGTTCATGGTGTACCCCGCTTCACCAGGTGCCAGTCGAGATGGGCTCCAGCCTCCCTCTGCCTCGTGTAGAATGAAGCGGTTCAGAGAGTGAATGGATGAACGTTAATGGGTTTGATGTTTTTAGATCATTTATTTATTTATTTGTTCGTTTTCACAATTGTGAACAGTGACAGGATCTTCAGTGGCCACACTCAGTGCCTCTTTATTTTTTTAATATAATAATAATAACAATAATAATAATAATAATAATAATACATTTTATTTGAAATCGCCTTTCAAAACACCCAAGGACACTGTACAGCAAAAACATATTGAGAAAGAAAAGAAACAAAACACAAGTAACAAC
>JAQNCB010000022.1:47718481-47726252 GCA_030068295.1 Euristhmus nudiceps | reverse complement strand
GAAAAACATTACTTGCTGGAACTGTAAACTTTTGACATTGAGGTGCAGTCATTTTCAAAGCAGTAAGTTATTTTTTTATTCAACGTGTTTTGTTTCATGCTTGAATTTGTTCTTATCAATTAAAATGCACAAAATTTATTGTAAATATGTAAAAGTCATCTACCTTCAGGGGGCGCTGACCCCCCCACTGACATGATGAAAATATTTTCAGCTGAAAAATGAAACTGTTGCCATCCCTGGTATATTTATCTTCTTAAACTCTCAAGCTCACTATAGCTGTGTATCATTGCCTTTTTCTATGTCTTACTGTTGCGTTCTCTCCCGCAGTGTCTCCTCCTCATTTTTCTGAATTTTATTTTTCAGTTCATGGAGCACTTGGCTAATTCCTGCTGTTGCAGTTGCTGTTGTAGGATTTATGTATCGTTATTACTTGTTGGAGCACAAATCGTCTTGAGCACTAGTGCGCAGCTCCTGGATTCCCGAAACCATCTCAGCGCGGTGTTCAGCACGACAGGATTACACGACGCCGTGGTACCTGACTGTCTGATCGTGTTTGGGATCAGGATCCAAGCCAGCATGACATTTTCTTTCATTCAGGGGCCTTCGATTTTCTCTCTCTGATATCACAATCACACACATACACACACACACACACACACACATGTTTATGATCACTGCCCTGTGAACATGATGCATCACAAAGCACCACCGTCACGCTGTAACTCATTTCCTGCCAGCTCGGTTTCAAACTCGCCACTTTGACATTTCACATGCAGCTCTGAACAGGTGTGTGCATGTGTCTGCCCATGAGTGCTTTTGTGTTTGTTCCAATGTCTTTCCCTCATTTCTTTCCTCTCTTTACTCTGATTGAAAATGTGTGTTATGCAGCAGGATTGCTGGATTATGATTTCTGAACATGTGACAACTACAGATTTCCCAAACCCCATTTAAAGGATGTCCTTGAACTGCGTTAGATAAGCAGTTCAGAGAAAAGTTACACAACCAAGCTAGATACAAGTTCGGTTAAAAAAATTAAACTTCCACTAGTGTACAATTATTTACTGCATTAGTTGATAGACATCATTTAACTCGTGCATGCAGCCTTTTTTCCATTTTTAATAAATAGGAATAAAAAAACCTGTCTTGTGATTAGACAACCCTTTCTCTCAATTTAACAGTAGAGAAGATAAGTGCATCAGTTATTTGAATAAAAACGATGTATAAAAACTATTTTAAAAAATAAATAAATAAAAATACTGGCATTTATACAGCGTATAGTTCAAATTTTCTGACCTGAAACTGAAAAGTAAATATTTGAAACTTGAATTTTTTTTTTTTTTTTAGGGATCACAAATGTATTAGTTTTCTACATAAATTTCACTTCACTCACCACATTTGCTCCAATGCTTAATGAGTGTTCAGGGTTTGATGGATATCATAAAATAAATTAATACCTTTTTGATATTTGTATATAAAGTCCATGAAGTCCTCAGCAGGTATAACATGCAAAAATTGTTTCATGGATTATTTATACACATTATTTTTATATACATTTGAAATGACATGATTTGTATATTTTTCCACATTAAAATCAAACAAAAAAAAATCACATCAAATATTAAACAGTAAATGGATTGTCTAACTTGAAGGGAAATTAAATTGCATTGGCCTGCATGCATCATATACGTCATTTCACATTTAAAATGTGATATTGTGATTATGGTCTACTTCATGTGTGAGTGGGGGGTGCTACTGCAAAAAGTCATGTTATTCACGTCACAGACACTAAACACGGAAGTGATTTTTAATTAAATTAACTGTGAATTTTCCATTCATTCATATGAATGAGACACTTCTCTGATGTATGTTGAGGTAATGTAGTATTATGCGAACGTGTGCCTGGTTTTATTCAGAAGTTCACTGGTTTATATTTATCAGTTTAATATCTGTATACTGTTCTTATTGCCGTTATCCTGCCTTAGATGAGCTGATGTGTCCATGATCTCTTCTTGCAAGAGTGAAACAGGCTATTTTGGCAGGTTGCACTTACGGAAATTTAAATAAAATTCCCCTGATGATGAAAATATTTCAGCGTAACAGGAGAGGATGGAAGGCTTTCGTTTTGCTTTAGGCTAAAAGAATACACTTGAAGTAATTATTATATAAATAAAAACACTAATTCTTATTTTATGTTGAAAATATGTGAAGTTAAAGAATCAACACTAATATACAGTAAAGATCTCAAGTGGCTTGAACATGATTTACATTCTGTGCTTGATAAAATTTTGACCAGTTTTCTAATTTATTAAATAAATTTAGTAATGGGTTTTATTAAGAGTCAGTACAGGTGAAGTTCATTGATAGTTAAACTAACTAGCTATATGAACAGTTTCTTTGCTCTTTATGCCTTGTGTATATTAATTCTGAATGTGTATAGTTCACAAGTGTTAATTAACTAATGCAGTAAATCATTTTATTTAGTAGGAATTTTAAAATATTACTTATTGTATTAGAACTGTTAGCTGATGTAGGAAATGAATTGGGACACGGATAATACTTTTATTTCAGCTCTGACTATAAAAAAGGCACTATACATTTGCATAAATTATTATAATTATAATATTTCTTGCTGAACTCCACAATTAGCCTTTTAAGTTTTGGGGCATTGATGTGTTTACTTTTTTGTTCAATAGTTTGGGTCACTGATTGTAAATTTTAATGAGTTATGGAAGTAATATTAGTTCAGACAACAGCAACATGAATCATTCCTCTCTTTTTATCTTTTTTTTCCAGTCAGGTGTCCATCTTCCAAAAATGTACATTTTTAAAAATTCTAGTATTTGATCTGATTTCTACAGAATGGTACAGATTATGTGGTGTGATGCATTAAAACTTTAAAATGCTTCTGTCAAGAAGCATTTATGAAAATGTGAACATTTTAATACTTAAATTGTCAAGCAGTCCAGAAAAAAATCTGTATTTGTTTTCTGAATATTCTGTACATTTCACACATGCACATCCCTTTACAAAGTTACTGACACTTGTCATGCATGTAGTCTTACTATTTGTGTGTTAGGATAAATTGCCTTAAGTTATCATCGTACAGATGTGCAGCTGTGTTCCTGCCTTCCACTTTTGATTGCTCATCTCACCTGGTACTTAAATGTTTTCCCATTGTTTAATTGTCACCTAGTAACACTTTATGTTGTTGATGATTCAGTATGTTTGCATCCTGTGTACATTGTTTTAAATTCAGTGTGAAGTGCGTGTTGAGAGAAAAATAGGATTTTAACCAGTTGATATCTGATGTCATGTAATTTATGCTCAGATTATAGACTATTAAAGAACATTCCCACCTGATGCTATGTGTTTTACATATTAGTACTTTTACCTTTACGTCATTTACCCGAATTCAGAGTTACTTATATTTTTACATAGAGAATACTTAATTAATTGAGAAGTTAAGGGTTTAGGTCCTTGCTCGAATGCTAATTAGGTATAAGCTTTTAACCTTCTAAACCAGGGGTGCTCAATCCTGCTCCCGGAGAGCTACCTTCCTGAATATGTTTGCTCCAACCCAAATCATGCCCACCTGACCATCCAGTCATCTAATCAAGGCTTCAGACTTTGAAATGAAGACTTCATAGGGTTGGAGCGAACATATTCAGGAAGGTAGCTCTCCAGGAGCAGGATTGAGCACCCCTGATGTACGTGATCGTTTTTGTCGCTAACGTTTTCTAAGTAGCCATCTAGTGTTTTGCGCTGCTATAAAATGTAAAGAGTCAGGCTGTGTTTCTTTATCACACCAGCATGAAGAAGGGTAACACCTGTGCCGAATCCCAGTCTGATGTCAATCTCATCCGGCGGCGAACGCAGATCCTCTACGAACTGCAGAGGTGAGACTTCACTCCACATCCTGAACGCCAGCCTGAACACGTAGCGCTGCTCGTCCACCGAGAGCTGGCTGCTGTAGCCTTCACCAATCAACCGCCATTTCAGGACACGCTTTGAGAATGCAGCATGACCCCACAACGCACTGGTGCTTCTCTTCCTCCTGCTGCTCGTATACACCAGAGTCTGTAGGTGGCGCTGTTTTCCTGTGTCTGCCTTATCAGAGGTGGTGTTCTGAACTGTGTCGATCCTCTGTGGTGTTGCTGTAGCATTGAGAAGCTCAAAGGATTCAATCAGGTCCTCTGCAGCAGAGGTGTCCTCCATTGTATCCATCAGGTCCTCCTCCTTGTCAGGGACGCCACATCTTGGTTTGTTCATGGCCACTTTGGTGGTGTCATCAAACACGCCTGTAACAGGTAAACCAGACACGCGCTGGAACTCCAGTAGAGCTCTGGTGAAATCAGAGGACCCTGGGGGACGTTCGGTGTCTCCTGATCGGAGCGAGGAAGTCCCCTCCTGTACGATAGACACCATGTCCTCTGGGATGGTGTCAACATTTGTTTGAGTGTCCGTATCAGGGCTTTGGGTGTTTTCCCAGTTCACTGGCTTCATGAAGCCGTACTTGGAGAGAAAGTTCTAAAGATAGAACAGAAGAACAGAAAATTCTTTCGGTCAGTAAAGAAACTCGGGTACAAGTTTAAATAAGCAAATGGACTTTCCCCACAATACAGAAGAAACCCCAGGCTGGACAGAGAAGACCACCAGCTGGATGGAAGCCCTGCTGTGGCAGGACAGGAAAAGCTCTTGTCTGCATGGAGGAAGCGTTAGCCTGGACAGAGATAGCTTCTTGTTGGACATCCTGTAAGATGTACCTGGCTGGACAAAGGGTCTATTGGCTGGACAGGAAAGTCCCCAGACTTGTCTGGACATAGCTCCATACCTCCATACCTCTAGCTGTAAAGAAGAAGCAGCCCCAGGATGGAAGGCTCAAGAAAGTCTAGTCTAGGCAAGCCAATAGTAACCAAGTTAACTGCAGATAAATCAATAGCAGTGCTAAGGGATGCCAATTAAAAACCCAAGGAGAGACAGCAGACAACCTCAAGATACGCAACTTCAACCATATCATGAGTGTTGGCATTGACTAGTTTGTCCACTTAAGGACTGTTGGGAGCACGTGTTTGGAAGCCGACAAGTCACAGCAATCAGCTGACCCAAGCAGACAACCGCTTAATCCTACTAGGGTGGCTGGAGCCTATCTCAGCCGACTCTCAGCAAAAGCTGGTTACATCCTGAACAACTCGCCAGTCCACTGCGGGGCCAACACACACATGCACAGAAAAACATGCATGTATTCACACACACACACACACACACACACACACACACACACACACAACTACGGGCAATTTAGAACATTCCAATGTGCATGTTTGTTGGACTGTGGGAGGAAACTGGTGTACCTGGAGGAAACCCATGCAAGCATGTGAAGAGCATGCAAACTCCACCCTGGAACGCCATACTGGGGCCAGGAGCTTCTTGCTATGATGCAGATGTGCTAACCACTACACCACTGTGCCACCCATTATTATTATTATTATTATTATTCTGAATCCAGGTGAGCAGTGTACAGGTGTTGAGTGTGCTCTCATTCTCACCTGAGCAGTGCCGGTGTCGGTGATGAGCTCAGCGAGGTGAGAGGAGGATATCTGCACATCTGAGTGATCCCGAGCGTGGAACAGTTTCTCCGGTGCTGCTGAACCCATAACCGCCATGACAAACACCAGAACACTCATCTGTGGTGCCATCACTAGGGATGTAAGTTTTACAAATTTTTTTAAAGGTTATCCATCTAATAGCAGAGCACTTCCTAAACTAAACTAACCACAGAAACCCCACAAGAGCTCAATTATTACAGACATGATGTTCAATCAGAGGCTGAACATTCCACGGTGCAGCAGAAGCGGTTCCAGGACACGTATATATCCACATGCGGCGTCACGTGCGTTCTCTTTGAAGTTGGTTTAAAAGAAGTGCCGGCAGTAACGGTTGGAACTCCTCAACCTCACGCTCTGGTGTGAAACTCTCCCGTGATAGCGCGAATTCTACTGTTAAAAACTCCCGAGCTCCTCTCACAGCCTCCCGGACATCATCCACACCGAGAAACACCTCCCGACTCCAGCTCTGCGTTCAGGAACCTCGCTCTCAACAACACCGCCATCTTTAGTTTACTTTTTATTATCTATCTTTACTGCACACGCACGGGGAGCACATCACCGCCCACATACCTGTGAGTGCACCTGCAGGGGGCGGGGCTCGCCACGCGCGCATCACCTCACACATACCTGTGAGCGCACCTGCAGGGGGCGGGGCTCGCCACGCGCGCATCACCTCACACATACCTGTGAGCGCACCTGCAGGGGGCGGGAACGGGGAGCGCCACGCGCGCGCATCACCTCACACATACCTGTGACGCACCTGGTGACGCGGTGCACGTGCCGCTGGGTTTCTATTGAGAAAACCAGCTGAATCGGAGTAAACAGAGCGCGCGGGTTTATAGCTTTATTACGGTTTTATGTCGGGGTAGTGAACGCACCCCCCCCTCCCTCTTTCTCTCCCCTCCCTCGCTTCCCCCTCCCCCTGCACCCCCGCCCCTCTCTCTGTTCATATGGAGGTCGCGTGGAATAATGTTTCTGTCATTTTGAAATTAGAAAATAAAAGTTTTCATGTCACGCGCTGTTTGTTCAGAATGTAAATGTAATTACTTGTGCATTTGATCCTGTACACTAGAGCATTATATTCATGCGACAGAATAAAAATCTGGGAAAATAAAATTTGATATGATACTTTAAACTGAACGGATTGGATATGATGAGCACGTGATGTCAAATTATTAGAAATTATATATGTATATATCATACTCATACATATATAATATGACATATTTTATATCTAATAGTTATTATTTCATTTAAATTATTTATGATGTGTGTATATATATATATATATATATATATATATATATATATATATATATAGACACACACACATTTTTTTTTTCAACGTTGTAGGGGTTTGCGCATCTGTCTCACAGCAAGAAGGCTCTGTGTCCCAGGCTCGGGGTGTTTCTGTGTGGAGTTATCTTTGTTTCCACCAGTTTCCTCCCACAGTCCAAAGCGATGCACAGTGAGCTAATTAGTTGTTCAAAATGACCCCAAGGAGGTGTGTGTGGGGCCCTGTGATGGTTTAGCGAGTTGTTCCAGTGTCAGTGAGATAGTCTCCTAGGATTGAGCAGTTAAGTAAATGAGGGCGTGAGAGGGAGAGGGTGAGAGAGTGAGAAGGAGAGTGAGAGAGGAGAGAGAGATGGAGAGAGACAACCTATTTTATTTATATTCCTTTTCATTTTAAACGCAAATTAACACTCTTACCAATGTACTGTAAGTTATACATTAATAGTTATTTATTTCAGTGCATTAGATACTCAGTGACGACAATCAAACTGACGACAGAGTAATAAAAAGGTGTAAAGACGTTTCATAGGCTACCAACTTGAACTAGAAGAGCATTCAGAGAGCGCAGACCTCCACCAAGGTCAACAATCAAGTCTTTATCATTTTCATTCATCCAATTTCTAACCCGCTTAATCCTAATTAGGGTCGCGGGGAGGCTGGCGCCCATCTCAGCCGACTCTGGGCGAGGTACACCCTGGACAGCTTACCAGGCCATCACAGAGCCAACACTCATGCAACCATTCAGAAATTGGGGCAATTTGGAACAGCCAATTAGTCTACTGTGCATGTTTTTGGACAGTGGGAGGAAACCCACACAAGCACGGGGAGAACATGCAGACTCCACACAGAAACGCCCAGGCTGGGAAACGAAC
>JAQNCB010000022.1:47528317-47542734 GCA_030068295.1 Euristhmus nudiceps | reverse complement strand
TTAATCCATTCCGGAGTGGCTTTCTTATCATGAATTTTTCCTATTATGAATCGCGTTTTATATGTAAATCTCCTAATTCGTTCCAAGCTCTACAAAAACACCACATTAAATTTTATAATATAAATATAAAACCAGAATGAAATAAGAGCCAAATACACCGTTACTGCCTGTAAATGAAGTAGATAATGGAACATAATGCAGAAAAAAATAGGAAAATGTGGAACCTTACCTTTCGAGTGAGGCGATGTCCGAAAGGAAAAGTAGTGAGGAGGAGGGCAAAGAAAATAATAAAAACGGCAGAAAATAAATGTCAGGAGACATTAAACTTATTTACACTTAAAACACATCGGATTCTTCTTCTTTTCCTTTTTTTTTGGCGGTTGACAAACCGACTTAAGGTGTATTACCGCTACCACCTGGACTGGAGTGCGGATCTTGAGTCACTTCCCATTAACTGATGCTTGATATGAGAGATTCTGAACAATAGAAGAGCAGGATCATGGTACTGAGCATGATGGGGAAAGATTCTGACCAGTAGGAGAGCAGGATCATGGTGCATGATGGGAAATCATGTTCTGTTTCTTTCGTATGCTGAATAATTTTTCGTAAAATTAAGCGAAAAAACCTTTGAATATCGTTTCATAAAATGAAATTTTCGTGTACTGAAGCTTTCGTATCTCGACGTTCCACTGTGTATATATGTATATATATATATATATATATATATATAATTTTCCATCTGGTGTCGGGTTCATTTCTCACAGACGTCTTGAATCGATGAGCGAAAAACTGAACTCCTCCATAAAGTCTTCTTCAGCACATCCCGAACACTTTCAATAAGGTTCAGGTCAGGACTGTGGGGGGCCAATACATATGAGTAAATGGTTCCTACGCTCCCTGAACCACTTGCTCATTATCCGAGTCCCTGTTTTATATCGGCGCCATCAGGGAAGGAAAAGTGCAGTGATGTAATAACATGCTCATTCAGTACATTCAGCTCATCAGCGCCTTCATTTTACTGCCACATTAATGTTGCTGAGCCTCGACCGCATCAACCGGAGCAACATTGCTATGGAGATTACATGCTATGTGACTTTTTCTTTTTGGCAGGGTAGTGTGTATTATATTTATGTTGAATGGTCTCTTCAGCAAACTGGGCCCCCTTGACCTGTTTTATGTCACCGAGGTCAATTCGTTAAAAATGACCGCAGATCAGTTTGGTCAAGGTCTTCAAACCTATCAAAACCGCGTCGCCATTATCTAATATAAAGGTCAGAGGGGTCACATGAAATATATGGCTTGGCGAGCTGTCCAGGGTGTACCCTGCCCTCACACAGAGTCGGCTGAGATGGACACCAGCCTCCCCGTGACCCTAATGAGGATTAAGTGGCTTATACAACTGAGCAATTCCAGGTTAAGGGCCTTGCTGAAGGGCCCAGCGCTGGCAGGTTGGTAATAATTCACCACTGAGCCAACACGGCCCTGGGATGGGCTCTTCAGCCCTGAAGGTTGAGGAATAGGTGGGTGCTCCTCACTTCCCTCCGCCACCCCACATCTTTCCTGCCAGTTCGGGAATCAACCCGGTGACCTTTCAGCCCCAAACCCGCTTCTTTAACCATAAGGCCACTGCTGCCTCTGTTTAGGTGAATTTAGAGAAATTAATGATGAGGTTCCTGATTGTAACCAACTGGTATTTCACTCCAGGCTCCTCCCCTTCAAACCCGGTATGGCTCCGTGTTATTGTTGAAACATGGCGGTGCAGGATGAGAGAGTCAGCTTATTCTCAGGTTCTGAAAAACCCAACAACTTTTCTTTTTAATTATGATGAGTTATTGAAAACGTAATTATTAATGATGTACTTAATTTTTGCTAATAGCTTCTCCAAAATGTTACACACCGCACCTTTAAACTAACGATACGGGCTTGTTTATTTTAAAACCTGCCCACATTTCAAAGGTATACAAATAAAAGGCTAAAGTTAATTATTCGTTCATTCACTTTATAAACCGTTTAATCCTAATTAGGGTCACGGGGAGGCTGGCGCCCATCTCAGCCGACTCTGGGCGAGGGCGGGGTACACCCTGGACAGCTCGTCAGGCCATTGCAGGCTAAAGTTAATTACATTATTATTTAAACACTTTAATCTTAGTGATGCAGGAGTAGTGCTGAGGGAAATGTTTCTGGATCTCGAGATCTGTAGGTGGCGGCCTGTTCCCCTGACCCCGCCCCTTGTGATTTAAGTGTATAGTTACCCACCCCAAACTCAAAGTCCTTAAGGTTGTTGTCCTGCAGGAGGTCACGGCTGTTCGACCCCGACACGACCCGTCGAGCCACGACAGCCTTCAGAAATCACCTTTGAGTGGCAGGAGAAGGACGGGCACCATTCAGGGGATCGTCTTCAATCGTGATGAATAAAAACCAAACTGAATGAAGGTTTCTGTGTGAAAATAATCATTTGATTTTCTTTAACCTTTTTTTTCCCCATCTAGCTTTGAAATGCAGGAGGGTTTATTGTGACGCCCTGTGTGACATCACATCCAATATTTTATCCGTTTTAGTTGAACGTCTGTGAAACGAGTCGGTTCCTGTTTCCGCACGATTAGCAGCTTTCATACCCTCACCATCCTCTCTATTCCCTCCGGATGTTAAAAAGAGGGGGAAGAACAACTTTTTCATCCTTTCATTTCTTTCTCTCCTCTCTCTCTCTCTCTCTCTCTTTCTCTGTCCCCCCCCCTCTCTCACTCTGTCTCTCTGCCTCTCTATGAAATTGTAAAATGCTAATGCTGCTGACGTGTTCTCCTCTCTTTTTGCTTTTTTCACTCTTTTGCTCTCTCTTGTTCTTTTGTTCCTTCTTTTTTTCCTCCCATTTCCCCCTAATTTATTCGTATACGATTCCCGCCCATCAGGTGTTGCCTTCCCTGTCACACGACCACCACCAATCAGGGAGGAGCGAAAGCATGCACACGCACCCTCTGTGACATGCGATGCTGATGTTAGCCACCCGCCTCTTTTCGAACTGCGCCTCCATGCGTATTTGGGGGCGGGTATAACACACTTGGAGGGAAAGCACTATCCGCCCCTTCGTACGAACGAGCTTACAGACTCCCGTGATTGGCTGGCGATTGCTGTGAGTGACAGGGAAGTGAGCGTATACCGTCCCTCCCTCCCATGAGAGTTCGGCCAATCAGCTCCCATGGACTCCCGGCACGGACGGCTGTGCATTAACCCGGATTCCGTCTTGCGATCTTTGGATCAATAGGCTCTTTATTTTTTGCTCTCTTTCTGTCTCTTTCACAATTCCTTTCTTTCCGTTTCTTTTGTTTTCTCTCTCTCGCTCTACTTTTCTATCATTCTTTTGCCTCTCTCTATCTCTACTTTTCTCTCTCTCTCTTCCCCACCCCTCCCCCCTCACCACTTCTTTCATTACACTCTATCCTTTACTCTGAAAGTGTTCTGTCCATACCGAGCATCTATAAGTTTATCTGGGAGCGTATTATGCAGTGCGGTGGAGTAAAACGAAAGCAGCCCTGCACGGATAAATAATTAAACTGATTCCTTCCGATCACTCGTTTAAAGTCGGCTCTGTTTAACCACTTAGTGTTTTTTTGGAGTTTGGTATTGATCGTGAGTCACTGAACATGAGCTAATTCTCTTCCAACAGGACATGAAATATGGACGACTGGCTGCTTTGTGCTTCGGACGTCTCCAGCCAGACCAGTCCCCAATTAAGGGGCTACAAAAACTGTTTTTCTGTGTTTGGGATGTTGATGGCTAATTCAGATGTGACACAGACATTCAGCAAAATGAGACAGACTCTCTCTCTCGCTCTCCCACTCTCGCTCTCTCAATCTCTAAATCTTTCTCTTACACTCTCACATACTTCTCTCACATTACTGCCAGTCTGTCTCTCTTTCATGCACACTCATTTTCTGTCTGTCTTTCTCTCTCTCACACACACACACGAACTCTCTTTGTCTGTCTGTCTGTCTCCCTCTTTCACTGCGTTTGATGAGCTATAAAGATGAAGCAGGAGTATGAGTACAGTCTTGTAGACTCCAGCTCAGATCTCTCTCTCTCTCACACACACACTCATAAACAGAAGATTTAGAATAAAGTCGAGCTGGGTAACAGAGAGGAAGTGTATAATAGGTGTATAATGGAGAGGAGGTTTATAACAGAGATGTAATTTATAATGACGAGGTGGTGTAAAGTAAGGAGGGGAATTGAGGTGGAAAGAGTGTGCATAACAGGAGGTTTATGGTGGAGATGAGGTGTAGAATGAAAAGGAAGAGTACAATGAAGGGGATGCTTATAACAGAGGAGAGGTATAATGAAAAGGGGTTTAAAATGGGGAGGGGTCTTTTAACAGAGAGGAAGTGTATAACAGATTTAGTGGAAGGGGTGTATATCGGTGAGGAGGTTAAAAACAGAGAAGGGTGAATTAAGGGGAAGAGTGTATAATGCAGAGGGGGTGTATAATACAGAGGGGGGTGTATAATCCAGCAGGGGTGTATAATCCAGCGGGGGTGTATAACACAGAGGGGGTGTATAATGCAGAGGGGGGTGTATAATACAGAGGGGGTGTATAATCCAGCGGGGGTGTATAATACAGAGGGGGTGTGTCTCTCTCTCCCCCCTCTCTCTCTGCCTCCCTCTCTCTCTTTCCCCTCTCTGTCTCTCTCTCTCTCTCCCTCTTCTATATTCTACCTGTCTGTCTATCTGCTTTTCTGACCCCTCCTCCCCCGCGTCAGTACCCTGTGTCGGTGCGTGACCTCATCTCAGAATTCTTTCGTCCGATTGATGGATGTTGTGACCTGAAATTCTTTTTTTGTCCTCCCTCCTTCCTTTTCTCCTTGCTATAAACTCAGCGTGAGGAGTGAAGCACGAGCTGTTTGTGAGGTTCCTCGGTGGATTAAATTCTCCCGGCTGTACTGAGATTTAAAGCTTGATTTGCTTCAGCTTGTTCAGTCCCTGGGTGTCCCGGCGGAGAGAGGATGGGTTCTGCAGAGAGGAGCTGGAGGTGGGTGTGTGGGAGGAACCGCCGAGGTTAAGGGGTCTCCACGGCACTGAAGTTTGATATTCCTCCTGAAGAGACCCCTGAGGACTGCAATCATTCTGCACCACAAACGGGCCTGGCCTCGCACTGGCCTCCTCAAACCTGCTTTTGTTTTTATTTCTCCGTCTCTCCATTCGTCCCTCACTCATCCCTCTGTAAATCACTCGTTATTTTCACTTTACCCTTTCTCACCCTCTCCGTCTCTCTCACTCACGCTCTCCTTCATATTCTCTCTCTCACTGTCTCCATACTCACTCTCTCTTTCGCTCTCTCATCTCTTTCCTTCATGTTCGGTGAAGTCTGATGAAGGAGCTTATCCACATCCGCTCTCATCGCCTTCACTTTCTGATCCGTTTCAGCATCCTTACACACGGAGCCTTTTTCTTTTAAATGTACTCTCTCTCTTTCCCTCTCTCTCTCTCTCTGTCTCTCTCTCTCTCTCTCTCTCTCTCTCTCTCTCTCTCTGTCCTGCTCGACATTTTAGAGTGTGAATTGTTAATAGAAATATAAAGGTGAGGCACATCGAGGAACAAACAAAAAAATAAATACAAAGCAAAAGTTTCACAAAAGAAAAAAATCCTTTCATCCAGGAAGCAAGTTACACTTTATATATCACTTTCTCACTCTTTCACTAATGACCTCCTTATAGCTTCTGACTCTGGTTTACTTTCCATTCTCATCCTTCTCGATCTCACAGCAGCTTTTGATACCATTTCTCATGACACTTGGCACACTGTCCTCCATTGGCATCGCCCCCCCCCCATATGATTCACTTCCTGTCTTTCCGGTCGTACACAATTCATTCAACTCAAATCCCACAAATCTAACACTTTCCCTGTCTCTGCCGGTGTGCCCCAGGGTTCTGTCCTGGGGCCCCTCCTTTGCATCATCTACATTCTTGGCTACATTTTCCGCAAAAACAATATCCATTTTCATTGCTACGCGGAGGACACCCAACTCTATCTCTCCACCAAACTCCCACCTACCTCTCTTAGCCTCTGTCTGCTAGAAATTCATTCCTGGTTTTCTTCTAACTTTCACAAACATAACAGCTCTAAAACTGAAGTCCTCCTGGTAGGCACCCCTTCCGCTCTCTCCAAATCTAATAGTTTTTCCCTTGCCATCAATAACTCGACTGTCCTTCCTTCCCCTCAGGTTAAGAGTTTGGGTGTCATCTTCGATAGTACGTTGTCTTTCCATTCCCACATTAATAACATCACTCGTTCTGCATATTTTCACTTGTGCAACATCTCCCGTCTGAGCCCCTCTCTCACCCCCCCCCCCCTCCCCCACACACACACACACTACTGCCATCCTTGTTCACAGTCTCATTACCTCCCAGATTGATTATTGCAACTCAGTTCTCTTTGGTCTCCCCAATAAATCCCACCAGAAATTGCAGCTTCTCCAAAACTCTGCAGCACGCATCATCACACGGACCCCCACCATTCACCACATCACCCCCGTCCTACAAAAACTCCACTGGCTTCCCGTAAGACAGCGAATAAATTTCAAAATACTCCTCATCACCTTCAAAGCGCTTCACAACCTGCTCCACCTTATATATCTGACCTCCTTCACATCGCCACTCCTGCTCGCTCACTGCGCTCCTCTAACACTCTCCAGCTCTCTGTCCCCCCTGTTCACCTCATTACCATGGGGAGGAGAGCGTTCAGTCACTCTGCTCCCCAGCTCTGGAACTCCCTCCTTCCTGACCTCCGAACCTTTGATTCTCTACCACTCTTCATATCCAGACTCAAAACCCACCTGTTCAGACAATCCTACACACCACCGTGTCACACACTCACTTTCAATGTTATCCTCTGTTTTATTTTGTTGTTCTTGTGTTTTTAATATGTGTCTTTACTGTACAGTGTGCTTGGGTGTTTGGAAAGGAGCTTTTTTTATAAAATGTATTATTTATTATTATTTCACGCCCTCTCTCTCTCTCACACACACAAACACTCACTTTTTTACTCGCTCACTCTCACTCACATGCTCTCTCACTCTTTCACTTGTTCTCTCTGTCTCATTCTCTCATTCACTCACTTTGTTAATCTTTCACTCTCATGCTCTCAATCACTTCCTCTCTCTCTCTCTCTCTCTCTCTCTCTCTCTCTCTCTCTCTCTCTCTCTCTCTCACTTGTCCTCTGGGTACTCCAGTTTCCTCACACAGTCCAAAAGACATGCACATTAGGCTAATTATCCGTGCAGTTTTGGCCCTGTAATGGTCTGACAAGCTGTTCAGGGAGTACCTGGTGTCGGCTGAGATAAACTCAAGCCTCCCCACGACCCTAACCGGATTAAACGTTTGACCAATGAGTGAGCGATATTTTTTTTATCATCATAGCCTTCAATAGACAACGTGTATATTTTCTATCCTTTGTTTTGCCTCCATTAAAGACTCGATCATCAAACTGTACTTGTTTTTTTTTCAGATCTAAAGCTCCACCTTGCAGTCCAACACCCCCCACACGGCCACTCCTTCTGACTTCACCTCCGTATCTGTGATCGGTGGGGTCAAGTTAAAGTGAGAAGGAGTGCAGAGTGACGGTGAGCTGAAGGAAATCAGAGAAGACGTAAAGGCAGCCCCATGGTCAGTATGTGTGGAGTGATTTGAATGTGATTCGAGAGCGTCCGGCTGAACGAATGCTAACGTCTGAGCGTGTCCTGTTTTCTTAAACTTTTCCTCACTGCCCTCAGGGGAGCCCTTTAGCTCTCGGAATCAGCAATGCTAATTACCTAGCCAGAACATGTCCACACACACACACACACGTATGTGCGTAGCTAACATGAATGAGAAACGGAAAGGTCACGCATACACACACAGGTTTCAGCTTTGACCTATATTAGCGCCTCGTGATTTTATTACTTGTGTGTGTGTGTTTGTGTGCGTGTGTGTGTGTGTGTGTGTGTTATTTAAATCCAGTTTGTTGCCCCCAAAGGAAAATTAGCTTATTTGACTGTTTTAATGTTGAGAACTTTAGACGCGAGCTAGCTGTTAGTGATACGTGACTGTCTGACTGTCCTCCTCCACAGTTTTTTTTTCCTTCTGATTTTTATTTTATTCATATACGGAAAGTAGATCTTACCCTCGATATGTTTTAAACGCATACTAAAATGTGCATAAAGAGGCACAAAATGATTTAGCACATGACTAGCATCCACAGAGAGGCTCAAAGCAACAAAACACACACACTCGCTCGCGCGCGCTACACTGTTAGCTAGCTGCGACTGTATATCCTCAAGATCAACACGACAGAGGAAATAATGACACACTGTCTGCAACTAGCGAGTGTTCCCACAAAGCCAACACTGATATAAACACTATTTCACTTTGTTTTTTTTTAATTTGACAAAAACCACAGCTCACCCAAATTAGCCATGCTACGTGAACTCGCGCCTTCTATGCTGCCATAACATAATCAAGGAAAGGAAAAGCATGTTGTGTATCCACCGTATTTATAGGACACGAACCGTCAACTTTCTGACAGACTTGACCGAGTTAATGAGCTCCGACATGACACGTGATGTTTATCTACAACCAGAATCCACACAAGTTTCTACACACAGTTAGCGCTGAATGCTAATTGTATGCACATAACACACAGTCTGTTCTTCAAGTAATACAGTGATCCCTCGCTTTTCACTGTATTTTTCCAGCATTCTGTTAGCTTTATACCGTTCATAAGCAGCTACTTGCTAGCTAGCTTAAAGCCATGCCTAGCTTGGTTCCATGTGTTCCTGTTGCCTAGCAACTCAACAACGTTGTAATTTACAATTATTTAACTTTAATACTGTGATACAGTGGAATACAATAGTAGAAACAATATACACTTGTCAAATGGAGGCTAAGATCAAGAAAGCTAGCATGTCTTAGCCACTGATTTAGCTAGCTAGTATGTACTAGCAATCTTTTTTAGTACATAAAACCCTAAAGGCAAAGTGACATTCGAAATAGACGGAAAACTCTCCGGAATGTCAACATTTACCTTAGATATGGCTAAAATTACACTTAGCATTAACCGCTAACATCAGTGATACAACTTCACATTTGTTGTATGATCACGGAGTATAGATGCTTAAGGTTTTGTAGTTGTTAGCTGCTGTAAGTTGAACGAGAATAGGATCAAACTTGCTTCATGGAGTTTGTGATTGTAACTATGAAAAATGATTCATAACCAAATTCAGGCTGTGGAGGCGTTCTGGTGTCGTGGTTAGCACGTCCGACTCAAAACAAGAGAGTCCTGGGTTTGAGTTGCTGGCTTGGTGAGGGTGAGTCTCTGTGGAGTTTGTGTTCTCTCAGTCCTTGCTTGCGTTTTCTCCGGGTGTTCGTTTCTTCCCACAGTCCAAAGACATGTACGTGTACAGGCTAATGAACTGTTCCAAATCGCCCCTACATATGAGTCTGAGTCTGAATGGTTGTCTGTGTTGCCCTGCAATGGACAGGAGAATTATTCTGGGTTTAGCCAACCTTTGCCCTGAGGTGGCTGAGATAGGCTCTAGCCTTCCCTCATTCCTATTAAAGGATGAAGGGGTTCAATGAATAAAATGATGAATTCAGGATAATAACAGTAACACCATATTTATTGATTATTACCTCCACATGAAATAAAGTTGCCGTGTGACCACACCCATGCACAGATCTCCATCAAATTTGGTGGGGACACTAACCTGCCTGGGTCGCAGAGATGATTAGATTTTGGAATATCTACGTTAAAGGTGAAGGTCAATGCAGGGTCACAAAGTTTTGGAGATAGAGTGCTTATAGCATTGAAATGAGTGCTGATAGACATGCTGTTACTGTAGAACACTTATATGAGACCATATATGTACTTTCAAATGGGGCAATTACCTTTTGACCTTTTAAAGGTCAAAGCGCTAGCCATCCTGAAGTGAATCCTTCAATCCTTTATTCCTTCTTTCGGTCACGTCTGCATACTATAGAACTTTGTACCTTACAGTCTATGAGTGCACCGCTAGTTTTAACTTATTATAACAGTACAAGACCGAGTCTTTGATTTGATTTGACGAAATTAAATATGCTTTGTTCACTTAGTAAGAGCTGGTAAAACTAGCTTGACCAGTTAAACAAAAGTGAAACTGATTTTAAAAAGTAGTGACCTGCAGATTGGGTTGATAAGCTTTAATAAAATCAGGCATTGTCATTATTAGCAATGAAACATGCTAGCAGCCATGCTGCAAAGCGTCACTTCAGTCTTGTTATTATGAGACGTGGGTTAAGGATCTGTGGCGCGATGGGACGGAGTCGCTGCTTTGATCAGAGAGCCGTCGTTACTGCGTGTACTGGTGTTCATAATGTCAGGAAACTCCAGGACTATCTCGGGTATCGCTAAAGTGCTTTTCCATTGGGCCACAGCGTTAAATCATTGTTAACAGATCCTCAGTCAAACCTCACACACACACTTCTCTCCCACGGGGTTCTGTCTTTACATCCAAGATTTATTTTCTAATGAAATTCTGAATCGACTTTTTCAGCTAAAAGGTCTTATGTCATTGGTCTGTTTTCACTTTGGTGAAAGGCTACATTCCATTACTCACAGTGGCGTGCCGATAGTGGCGATTTCGCCCTCTGCTGATCTCTGCCGTAAGCCCCTGTCACACATCGCCGATTTGGCCGGAAGCCAAGGAAGATCTAGACCTTGTAGATCCTGCTTATAAGCTGGGCTCCTTCAGAAAACGTTTGACTGATAGAACTTCAGAACATCTTCAGGTCACCTTTGGTTGCAGTGACATTAAATCAATCGATGTTCTGTTTTTGCCTACTTAAGTAAAAACAGGCCAAAATAAAAGCGTACAGTATCAAAATATGAGTAAAGGAACAAAACAGAATGTTGGGTTCTGCAGTCAGTGTCTTCACACAACCTTCTTCATTCCCCCAGTTTTCTCCCTTTTATTTATTCATAGCCAATTCTCACTCGAGTACTGCATTTCCATCACTCACGACATGTATAAGCAAGCATGTGCCACCCACATCTTCATGAACTGCTGAGCATGTGCAGTCAGAGGGAAAGCTTTATCCGCCCCTTTGTATGAATGAGCTCACACTCGCCCACGTGTGATAAGTGATCTCTGTAATTGATAGCTAGAAAGGGTATGCAATCTCTCCCTTCTGTAAGAGCTCGACCAATTAGCTTCCTTGGACTCCGGGTTGTGGATGACTGCAGCCCGTATTTTGACCTACTGGTAGACAGTCGTGCACTTGGACGCTCGTCATGCCACAGACCTGTCAAAGAGGCGATTCCCTCGCCCTCTGGCCTTCTTTACCTTGTAGAAACATCTTAGCGGTGATCACTGGGGTCTTAACAGTTTGATCTCAAGTACAGAAGGTGCTCCTGCAGGTAGATCGATTGAGGAGGGAACGCACCATAGCGAGGAGGTTTAAATTTTCTCTTCAGGATATCTATACGTTCTACAACCTCCTAAATCCAAGCAACCTGTGAGCAGATTTTATAGATTTATACTAAAAGTAACCTTAGACTGTACTAAAACATTGTGATATGGCTGTTAACCCGGGTCTGGAAAACCACCTCTAAGGCACATGATGGTCAGATAAACTCCGCTGTACACATCCACGAATGGAAAAGTAAGGCAGAGAAACAACGCACGTGTGATGTGCCCGCAGATATAATAAACCAAAAGTCAAACTGTATTATGAAGCTCCTGATACGTTACTACCGCGGACAGTGCCAAACCCAGACGGACTCCCCGGGTCCCCCCAGGCCGCACTTTCATAATAATAATTAGAGAGAGCATGAGAGGAGACCGAGAGAAAGAGCGGGCTTAGATCTGTGTTTTAGCTCAAACAAGTCGAGAGACTTTGAAATCTAAGAAGTAATGGCTATCAGCGGGAGGGCAGAGCATGTGGGTGTAGGACTGGCCACGCGGGAAACGCAGCCATATGTAGACTGGATTAAGACCATAGACAATTAGAGATGAGAAGTGCATGCGCTTATCCACATCCGCAAGAAGGGGTTATTAAATAATGACCGGATCCAAGAGAACTGATGTGGTCATCATTTTTATGTATCATTTATGAAAAAAAACCTTTTATGCCTTTTTATTTATAGTCAGCACTGTATTACACTATAATGGTTAAAAATACATCCAGTGTGTAACATTTAAACAACTGAATTCCCTGCCCTCTCTTACCTCTTCATTTCCAATCATGGATTAGAATAGAATAGAATTAATCTTTATACTTGGAATATTTGGAGTAAAATGAAATTTAATTGGTCCAACCTGAGGTGCTGGGTGACACGATGGGGTGGTGGATACCGCGTCCACCTCAGAGCAAGAAGGTCCTGCGCTTAAATCCCGGGGTCAGTGAAAGTGTGTCTGTGTGAGGTTTGCATGTAGGTGTTAGGAGGTGAACACTCGACTCCAGAAATAAGTTTATTGAGCTTCCAAAAAAGTCCTCCTAAAACAGGAAGTGCACAAACGAGAAAGAAAACAAATGATAACCAAAACAGAACAGCACTCAGTGAGGCTGGTAAACACAAGCACAGCTCGGAAAACGAAACAAAAAAAAACAATAGCTAAGCACAAGCACCAACTAACCGACTATGAATAACTAACCGACTAGAATAATGTTGTGAACAGAGTCAACGACGTGGGTACAAACCAGACGTGTTGACAGAAAACAAATGCGCACACAATGAATATATACACACATGAATTAGCCGCAGCTGAGAGCCCACATGGACAGAGCCGGCGGTCATCCAATCCCGGAAGCGAGGACAAACCCGGAAGCTGAAAGAACAAAACAATACTTCAAAATAAAAGTGAACCAGCCCGGAGACACACAAAAAAAAGGAAAAGAAACAGAAAAACACTTAGCTCATCAGCTGCACCATGACACGTAGGTATCCTCAGGGTAAGCTGGTTTCCTCCTATAGTGCAAAGACGCACATTAGGCTAAGTGGCTGTTCCAAACTGCTTCTAGGTAAGATTGTGAGTGTAAATGGTTGTGTGCATGATGTCCTGCGATGGTCTGGTGAACTGTTCAGGGTGTGCCCATGCCCAGTGTCGGGGGAGATAGGCTTCAGTCTCCCTCAGAAAACACGCCTCACAGCAAGAAGGTCCTGGGTTCGGTTCCCAGCCTGGGCGTTTCTGTGTGGAGTTTGCATATTCACCCCGTGCTAGCATGGGTTTCCTCTGGGTACTCCGGTTTCCTCCTACTGTCCAAAAACATGCACAGTAGACTGATTGGCTGTTCCAAATCTCCCGTAGGTGTGTGTGTGTGTGTGTGTGTGTGTGTGTGTGTGAGTGTTGGCCCTGCGATGGCCTGGCGAGCTATCCAGGGTGTACCTGGAAATAAATAATTTATTAAATTTATTAATGTAAGTAGTGAAACTCCTGCAGAAAATAGATAAATAAATAAATATATCTCCCCTCCGTTTCCCGACTGCACCTTTCACTCACTGCTTTCTGTGTTCGACTGTATCACCTGTCAAGTGGTAAAAGCTCTGGGTTACTGTTCCAAAGGTTCTTGGTTCAAGCCCCAGTACTGCCAAGCTGCCACCTTTGGGTCTTTGAGCATAACCCTTCATCTTCAATTGTATAAAATGAATAAAGATGTCCCCTAAATGCAAGTGTACCTGTCTGGTTAGATTAATTATCCGTTTAACTACTTCATGTTCCGTGCTCCCATTTATGTTTGGTGCTGTCTTGCTTGGTGAAAGTTTTTTTCAAAATGAGTTAAATTGTGTTTTTATTCTGTGCGAGTCTAAGTAGTTGTGTATGAGCCTCTATTTTTTGCCATGATTTCAGTTTTGTTATTAATTATAAATCAGTTTTTTATTGGTGACACAGCAACGTAATTGAGTTTCCTGTGGTGGCACAGACACGGGACAACCATCCAAGTCATATTCCATGCTTATGGGTCTCTGCTACAAATCATCTGCTTACATATTATAAGTCTTTGTGTCAAACATGATCAGAGGTACTGTAATCACCTGTGTTTGTTGGTTTTGAACAAAACCCTGACCACACCCATGCACTGATTTTCACTAAACTTGACCTGGTCAGGACACTCCCCTACCTGGGTCCCAGAGATGATTTTGGTTTTGTTATTAATAGATCAAAGGTGACGCAAGATCACAAGGTTTTGGAGATGGAGCGATTCTAACTCTAAAACGAGTGCTGATCGACACGCTGTTACTATGGAAAACTGAAAGGAAACCAGGTATGGACTTTCAAAGAAGATAAGTTTTTGACCTTGAATGACCCTGAAAGGTCAAACACCGTCGATCAAACCAGAGATTTTTTGTGTGTGTGTGTGTGTGTGTGTGTGTGTGTGTGTGTGTGTGTGTGTGTGTGTGTGTGTGTGTGTGTGTGT
>JAQNCB010000022.1:47347367-47357858 GCA_030068295.1 Euristhmus nudiceps | reverse complement strand
GTGTATGTATTGTTTGTGTGTGTGTGCGTGCGTGCGTGCGTGTGTGTGTGTGTGTGTGTGTGTGTGTGTGTGTATGTATTGTTTGTGTGTGTGTGAGTGAGTGTGTGTGTGTGTGTGTGTGTGTGTTCAGTATTGTGGTGTTTGGGTGTTCGTTTGAGTGTTTAATCCAGAGCAGACTGTTATTCTGGTGTTCGATTCTGCCAGTGATGAGAGATGAAAGTTATTGCCCGTCGAGATTCAAAACTCGTTTTTCCTCCTGTTCGTCGCTCTCTGTTTCTCACGGCGATGCTGTACGTGTGCAGGAGCGTTCTGGATCCGCTTTACCGAGAAACCACGATCCGTCTCTCTTCTCCCGCACAGCAGGTTTACAGAGCGGCTCCAATTCCCTCGCCGTCCGTATAATGCAGTCCGATCGCTGACACACACACACACACACACACACACACACACACACACACACAGCCGGTAGCACAAAACACACGCTGCAGAAAAGACGGCGAACGGAACCAGTGCGATAGTAAAAGACGAAGTTCGGTGATTTATGACGGGTTTATAATTTCTTTGGCATGATCGGTGTTTTAAAAAATTTCCTGAGTTTTAGATGTTTTAGGCAGCAGGGTTTGGAAATTGTATCGAGGGTATGCATTCAGTATCTTTGGCCTGTTTTTTTTTTTCTTTTTTTTGTTTCCTGATGGGAGGCCAAACTTGTCGAACTGAGTGCTAATA
Organism: Euristhmus nudiceps; assembly: GCA_030068295.1. Taxonomy (NCBI): domain Eukaryota; kingdom Metazoa; phylum Chordata; class Actinopteri; order Siluriformes; family Plotosidae; genus Euristhmus; species Euristhmus nudiceps. The sequence goes on along the minus strand of JAQNCB010000022.1, from coordinate 47,357,132 downwards.
AGGACACACCCCCTCTCAGACTATAAGTGTGCACGCCCCTTTAAGGTCATGTTCCACAACCTTTTTATTTGTATTTAGTTAGATCAGAGTGAAAGTATAAAACGATTTTGTCCTTTAAATTATTTTTAGAAAAGTAATAATTTATGCAAATGAGGCTTGGCTCTCACCTGTGTGTGTGTGTGTGTGTGTGTGTGTGTGTGTGTGTGTGTGTGTGTGTGTTACCATCAGTTGCCGGTTGGTTGGACTTTCACATGACTATTGATGATATGATTAAAATAATACCATAACACAAGAACGGACTATTTATTTATTTATTTATTTATTTGTCCGTTTATTCAATTATAAATACAAGTTTTATGATGGACAGTCTTGTTTTCAGCCCAAAGGCTTAACATTGTTTTGAAATCACAGCTACCCTTAAAGTTCCTCTAATTATTCTGCCTCGATCACATTTATTTTATGAACGAAGACAAACTTGGAATTTAGTGTAAGAATAAATCCGGGCTTCAATACAGATAGCGGAGCAGAGCAGCAGTGGAGAATATCATAATGATCTCATGGTGCCGTCTGGGTCACGGACTAATGAAAATCCCATTACTACCTGGTGATGGTATACACTGGACTGCAGAGGAAATAATTGATTGTATTTTACTTCCAGCTGAATTATTATTCCTTTGTGGGGGGAAAAATCCACTCATTCACAAGGCTGCTGAGAAATCATGAAACATGAAATGATCAAGGAGGGTATTTTGGTGGAGAGTATTTTGGTGGAGAGTATTGTGACGGAGGGTATCTTGGTGGAGGGTATTGTAATCAAGGGTATTTTGGTGGAGAGTATTCTGATGGAGGGTATCCTGATGGAGAGTATCCTGATGGAGGGTATCCTGATGGAGAGTATCCTGATGGAGGGTATCCTGATGGAGGGTATGCTGATGGAGGGTATTTTGGTGGAGAGTATTCTGATGGAGGGTATTTTGGTGCAGAGTATCCTGATGGAGGGTATGCTGATGGAGGGTATGCTGATGGAGGGTATCCTGATGGAGGGTATTCTGGTGGAGGGTATTCTGATGGAGGGTATCCTGATGGAGCGTATTGTGATGGAGAGTATTTTGATGGAGCGTATTGTGATGGAGAGTATTTTGAGGGCTGTAAATGATCTGTGAAGCGAATTATTTTGCTTCTGACAGAGCAGTTTTTGGATGTCCAGCTCCTCTGAGGTGCAGTAGAAGAGAAACGACTGAATTTATTTTGGCTGAATACTATAAGAGCTGCAAATCTCAGTTTCGTAACAGCTGACATGGGTTCGATTTATGAGGGGATGCCTTAAGTTTTAAAACAAAATAAAGAAAAAAAGGCAAGAAATCTCTTCCTTGTAGCGCCGGATTCTTCATTATTAATCTATTTTGGATTATTGTTTTCTATTACATAAATTACCATCAGCGCTCGGAGAGCACAAATATCCGCCAACGCAGTTCATTTCACTCTTTATTTTCATTTCTGCTTCTTCATTCATCTCTACTGATGGAAATCTCCAGGGACCCCAAGATATGACGTTAGCATTTCTGAGTGGCATCGTTGTGCTGTAATGTCGGTGGATGCAGTGTCGTGTTCACCTACAGAGCTCAATGCAGATTTGTTTAAAGTGTCCTGATCCTTCAGTGGTAGGCAGTCATTAAGAAATTCCCAGATCCGGATCGTGATCCAAATCATCACCAAAATCTAATGGTGCCGTATTTCGCCTCTTCAAAAAAACTGGACTTTTGGGGTTTTTTTCCGGCTGTACTTACCCTCTACCATGGTTTTCGTATGTTGGTGGTACCCTTGGATCCTGTCTTGCTCGTGCTAGCATGAGCGCATTCCATAGTTGGACACTACCAGCCTCTTCTGGATGTGGTGCTTGTTGGTAGCATGTTGAACCCGCCAGACTCAGTAGTGAGAAAACCCCTGGCAGATGTAAAGCGACTGTTCTTGAAGAATGACTTGGTAGCATTTTAAATGATTTAGCTCTGGTTTCCTTTTATATTCGTGTATAAACCTCGATCCACACAATGATTGTAGTCTTCCGCTTTCACGATGCGTCACCAGGAGCGAGTTTTTCTTACTGTTCAAACATCGAGTTATTGATTTAGAGAACGGACCATTTCTTAACATGTTGCCCAGTTTCTAACACATGCTTGCCCAAGTCAAACACTGGTGATGTTGGCTTGTTGAAAAAGGGTTTGTATGCTGATGAAAATTTAAAGAATTAAACCAAAGAAATGTTTATACATGCGCTGACATTTTAGATAATTATGAGTTCTGTGTTTATTTTCAGTTGAGGGCTTAATTTATCTTCAGGGCTTTATGGATGTTGATCTAATGTGGTGTTTAATGAGTGTTTTGAATGGAGAGGAGTTGAGGTTGCTGGAGAGACTGGAGTGGACTGTGGTCTGTTACAGTGCGAGTTTCCTCTCTTTCTCTCTCTCTCTCTCTCTCGCTCTCTCTTTCATGCATGCTGTTCTTCTCCAAACCAGAACACAGCGTCTTTGTTCAGTAACAGCTCAGGACTGATGATAATGTTTGTGCTGCTGTTCAGTGCGGTATGGACAGGTTTTATCTGATCAAAATTTTGCAAACTTTTTATATAATAAAATGTGGTTTGGATTATTAGGGCGTTGAAAAGTATTCCGGGTTCTTCGGCGAGTTGAAACGTTAATGATGATTGTTGTTAACAATCCTGGAGCTCAGAGCTTTTAAACTGGGACATGAATGTGAGATCAGCCACTAAGTCACCTGCTGAAAGCCAGAGAGCGAGCTGGAGAAGATGGATAAAGCGGTGTGAACGAGGGAAATAAAGATTTCCATCCAGGCAGCAGGAAATCTCAACAAGGATTTCGCAGGAATGTACAAGCGCTCACTTAAAAAAAGAAATAATAAAATAAAAAAATAAAATAAAATCTTTCTCACATTTTGCCCACAGAGCGTAGTTAAGAGGTGTTTTGGCTCCAACCTCATTTCCCAGTGCTGTAAAACCATGATCTCTATGGCACTGGAAACAACAGGATATTTGGTAATCAGCCTCACACTGACCTGAGGCAGACTTGGCCTGGAACTGGTGTGTGCGCAGACACAGACTGCACATGTGCCGTCTTTTGTTGGAGCAGAAACGAGGAGAAGAACGAGATTAGCAGCAGTGCAAGCCAGGCTTTGGAGATGATTAGGTGCTGTTTGGCTCTTCCAGAGTCTGGCCAGGCTTCGAATGCTCTGTGGCTCCATGCTGCAGTCCAGATCCAAGAGCGAGGAGAAGAAAAGGGAAGGGATGAATGAGAAAGCTCCCAGGAGGACAGGTTCGGATTTTTCATCACTTTTCAGGCTTGGGATGTGAGATGTTGTGCTGGAAGACCCACACGTCCCTTCAGTGTCTGGTAGCTACGGAGCTCTGGAAAAATATACCAGTTAAATGTAGACCAGCTTTTTATGATTTCGTATCGGGTCAGTCAGAGTGGGCGGAGTCTACTTTTATCATTGGTCCATGCCAAAGTACTTTAGATGAACCATATGGTGATTTTCAGGATCCCCATCTCCTTTTATTCCCCTTTTCTACATCAACACCTTTAATCTCTCGCTCTCTCTCTCTCTCTCTCTCTCTCTCTCTCTCTCTCTCTGCCTCTCTCACACGTGCTCCAAATGAATTTTAAGTTGCTATACATCACCATTAACCCAAAGTGAACTGCACTTAACACGGAGCTTTGTTCTGATGTTGTGTTTTCAGAGGCTGTGGATCATGGATCAACTAAATGTGACAAGTAAGTAGCATATTTCACTGATTGCACCGCACGACAAGTGTTCACCTCGGGGTCTGACCAACAGAATAAATATATACAGCAAGTGTTTTTAAATTAGAGAGCTATTAGTACAGTTTAAGCACTGGCACCTGGTAGCACTCATTTATTTTCCACAAAATTGCCCATGGTCATGATCGCCAACCCGCCTACCTGCTCTGATGTTCTCATTAAAATTATAAAGTTACCGGCCTGAAATTAAAAGCCACTAAAAGCAAAACTCTCAAACACAAGCCTATCTGTGTATCCAGCCTGGTTTGGGGCTTCTATCCTATTTATTTATTTATTTATTTATTTATTTTACCACTGAAGAGCGATCAGGTACGAAACTGGTGCCACTTTGCTCTTTGTTTCTACTCCAAGCTTTATTTTTTGACCTTTCCCCCAGTTTCTCTTGGTTCATGGAGCTAGAATGCATTTTAATTGGGTTTGCACAACTCCAGTTACAAAACATGTCGAACATTTGAAGGTGTTAAATCGTTTTACACAACCACACAAAAGCTTCTCGTATTTCAGTACAGCAGGTCAGATAGCCGGAGAGAGCGCTGGTGAACACAATTCCTCAAGCCTTTCAGAGTCTCGGTTGAGAGCAAGTTTTGGCCGTTTGCTTAAGATCATTACCCTATTGGAAAGTGAAACTCGATCCCAGGAACAAGTAAACTGTTAAAGATTGCCTATTTGGCAGCATGTATGCTGCTTCCAGTCTTGACCAGTTTCCCAGTGCCTGCTAATGCAAAGCATCCCCACAACGCTATGCTACCACCACCATGCTCCACTATAGGGATGGTGATATCAGGGTGATGAGGTTTCTGCTGAAAATGCATCAGAACATTCACTGTTGGTCTCATTAGGCAAGGTAAACCCCACCCCTCCAACATGTTTACTTGCATTCTTTTTACCACCGCTCCATTACTCCCAGTTTTGTAGAATATTCAGGAGCTTCTCCCAGGTGACCTGTGGATCTCTCGAGCTCCCTTAGTGTATTAACTGCTCATATTAATGAGCTCATGGTTATTTGTCTTGGTTGCAGGGAGGCTGGCGCCCGTCTCAACCGAATCTGCTCAGGACCGGGGTACACCCTGAACAGCTCGCCAGGCCATTACAGGGCCAACACACATACAAATATTCACACTCGTGCTCACACCTAGGGGCAATTTGGAACAGCCTACTGTGCACACTGTGGACTGGGGGAGGAAACCGGAAAACCCAGAGGAAACCCATGCAAGCATCGGGAGAACCTGCAAACTACTACCAGAACGGCCCTGAGCCTGGGAGTCGTACCCAGGACCTTCTTGTTGCGAGGCGAACGTGCTGATGATTGCGCCACCGTGCCGCCCCATCTCATGTTGATCCGTTTCTTAAATAACTAGCGACTCTATTCTAGAATTCTGTCGCTGACTTGTTTTGATAGACTAGTGGTCTTATCGGTAAGCTGCAAATAACTCTGGGTTTTCCCAGGAACCTATCCAGGGAGCTTCTTCAGTTCAGATAGGTAGTGAAACGCCTTCAATCAAAATTCCAGTCCAGTTGACAGAAGGAAACCACACGCCTTGGAGTTTGCGTGTTCTCCCCGTGATGGCGTGGGTTTCCTCCGGGTACTCTGGTTTCCTCCCACAGTCCAAAACCATGCACAGTAGGCTGATTGGCCGTTCCAAACCTCCCTTAGGTGTGAGTGTATGTGTGTGAATGGATGTGTGAGTGTTGGCTCTGCGATGGCACGGTGAGTCGTCCAGGGTGTACCCCACCCTCGCCCGGAGTCAGCTGAGATGGGCGCCAGCCTCCCTGAGACCCTAATTAGGATTAAGTGGTTCAGAAAAGGAATGAATGGATGAGTTTTACTTCATTAAACCAATTATTAATGTTACTACAAATTGGTGACGGCAGAACTAATCTAGGGGTCGCCGATAAATAGCAATATTATATTTATGCAATTATTATTATTATTATTATTATTATTATTATTATTATTATTATTATTATTATTATTATAAATGACTAATAATTTTACAAACTATGCTTTTATGTATTTGGTTTTGAATTCCATTCAAGTTCATGTCTGTTCCTGGTTGTAACACCTACAGAAAGGGGGTGAATCCATGTTGCATGCTATTGAGAAATTGAAAATGTAAATAAATATCAGCAGAAGGTCTCCAGTCACATTTGCAAAGGGTCGGTGTGGCGGCAGGCCTTTACTGAAGCCTGATTGGAGGTATGCGCGATAGCTGATTGGAGACCATGACGAACTGATGAAACATGTGGATCCAGGTGTGGCTCCTGCTTGGTTGGAATAAAAGCCGTCAGCCACAGGGGATGAGTCGGAACACTCCTAATTAACGGCACGACTTGGAGCGATGCAGAAAATGGAGCCAAATTTAAGATTTTTCTTTGAGCTGTACATTATAAACAATGTTTAACACCCTTATACGACATTATAGCTGGCGTTCCATTGTCTTATAGGTGTGTGTGTGTGTGTGTGTGTGTGTGTGTACATGTGTGTGTCCACAGCCGAGAACTGATGGCGAAAGAAAAAGGACGTGGAAAAGATGAGACGTATTGGCGAGAGATCAACGCAGCCATGGCCCTGACTAACCTCGCCAAGCCAACAGACGGTGCTCTTGCAGGGACCACCAGCTGCATCATCCAGAAATCCTCTCATATAGCCGAAATCAAAACTGTCAAAGTACCCATCATGCACAAGTATTAGCAACCGCATCGCCTGGAAACGGCTCGACGTGACTTTCTTTACTTTTGGAATTTGCATATTTGTGTTTGTTTATATTTTGTTGTACTTATAAATATGAAGTAGACTTATCTTTTTTTTTTGTACTTCGAGTTGATTTGTTAAAGTGCCCTGAAATGCAGCACTTGATCGTTGTTGTTAAACTTTGTGCCTTTTTTTTGACGCACAAGTGCGTTTCATAAGTGTTGATGATGGCGGTATTGCAGAACGAGACACTTTTGCGTTGTTAACTTATTTTGATATGACTTTTTTTTTATATTCTTAAATCTTTATTCTTATTCTTTCACACCAAAGTGCCTTCATGTAAACTAAAAAAAAGGAGAAGTGCACATCTTTGATATGACATTCAGTTCCCTGGTGCAGTTCCTGGAGTTTTTCCCCAAAAATATATTTTTTGCTTTACAATATTTATACCGTACCCAGAAATTTCATATATACAGCGCTGAACAATTTTAATAGACCACCTCTCACAGAAATGTTAATCGCTTTTGGCTTTTGGTACTCGTATACATCAGGAAGACAACGAGTCCAAAAATTGAGAGGCATTGTGTCGAGATTAGCTAAACAGGAAGCAGCATTCTGGAGCCGTGCTGAGGGCGGACCAGCCAAGATTCCAGATTTGAATCCACTTTGATCACAAAGATTTCCTCCAAAGACGGTCTTAATAAACAGCTACAAACTATTTGGAACACGGTGCACCAGAAACTGTGAAAAATATGTAAAAACAATCGACAAGAACGGCCGCCGTTATAATGAGGAAAGGAGCGAAAACAAAATACTCAAAACGCTTTCACGATACTCCACTGAAAACTGCGTCTATGCAAGATGGCTGCTGTGGGCATCCTACCCTCTTAAAGCACTGTTCAGGCACGTCTTCACCAATATAAACAAATATGCTAGAACTGACACTGTGTCCACAGTACGACATCAATCAACTAAAATTGTGCCTTAACTTTCATATTAACTAAAAAAACATAACTAATTAATAATCATTCCAGACCATATTCATGCTGCCTTTGCACTCACTTACCCGGCGTTCGTCTTGCATGCCAGTCTTACAAATTCCACGTTTATGCGCTGTGATGTGGCTCATTCATTTATTCATTCATTTTTTTTAACCACTTGATCCAAAGTAGGGTTGTGGGGAGGCTGCAGCCCATCTCAGCCGACTCTGGGCGAGGGCGGGATACACCCTGGACAGCTCACCAGGCCATCACAGGGCAGACACTCACACAACCATTCACACTCACACTCACACCTAAGGGAGGTCTGGAACAGCCAATTAGCCTACTGTGCATGTTTTTGAACTGTCGGAGGAAACCGGCATACCCAGAGGAAACCCACACAAGCACGGGGAGAACATGCAAACTCCACACAGAAACACCCAGGCTGGGACTCGAACCCTTGCTGTGAGGCGGACATGCTCACCACTACACCACCGTGCCACTTTTGTTTTGAGGGTTATTTATTGCTATTTAAAATTGTCCTCCCTAATTTAGTTGAAGCCAATTCCAGTCTGTCAAGAAGTACTTACCAATATACGAAGGCAATAACATGGTTTCTCCGAGACACATGATGCCAGCAGACCACATTTTTTGAAATGCATGCATATTACAGCACAGTGCAGTGCAACACGCTCAGAGGAAAGTGCTACACACTCTGTACACACAAACTCACAGACACGCATGATTGGCTTGTCACTTGTGAGTGCTGCCCTTTATCCCTCCCTACCCGAGAGCTCAGCCAGTTCGTAAGGCTCGACCTTACCAGAGCGTGTCAGTGCTGCCCACTGCCCTGTAAGAGCTAAATGTTCTGCAGTTCAGTTTGGATCTAATGGCTGTCACGTTTAATCTCTGATTAAATCTCAGCTGTGCAAACAAAGATGTCACATGTGTTCATGTGATAAATTCAAACCATGTCTAAGTGTCAGGACTGCATCGGTTGTTCTGTGAATTGTCAGATCAGACTTGATGAGCTAGATCTCCTCTACGATAGCAAAAGCAGTATCTGTGTTTATATATTTGGTCAGGATTTAGAGTTTTACTCTTGTGAGTATGCTATGAAAGAACTCTGTGTGTAATGACCTGGTTACCGCTCAGGTAGCCGGACGTCAGGTAAATGTCGGACACATTCCTTCCGTTCCAAAGTACTGTTCCAAGAGTCCGCAACATAACCAGCAATAACAGAGCTTTCAGTTCTCCTTATGCACTACCAACCACTCATTCAGTATTCTCCATGCTTACTAACTGTTAATACACAACAGTGCCATTCTGTATGCAGGTTAATTTTTTTTACATGCATTTCCTATTTAAATGCCATCCAAGCTCTTAGATGGTCCAGGATGCAAACAAAAACACTGTAAGTGCCTCGAAAAAAAAGACAAACCACCTTATACTTGTTTGTTTACCAAGCAGAACCAATGTACAAACCACATGGTGTTAAATTGCTGTGATATGACTCAGACATGTCCACACATACATGGACATGAGGCTGTAATTATAACATGGCTGCAGTTATAATACTGGTTTGTCTCTTGAACGGATACTTTATCCATCACCTGCGAACACCAGGCAGCGTTCGGTCAGCATCAGCTGCTTTAATACAATGTGAGCCTGAATCCTGCAGACACGCCCACCGTCATGTAACCATCACAGGTTCCATCCGGCCACTTTATATTACCGTTCCCAACCGTTTATTGTCCGGTTTTCGCAGCAACAATTGAAGACGCAAACCAAAAGTACAGATGGAAAAGTCTCAAGTCATGCCCTGAATAAAAACGGAAAATGATTCCCTGATTAAAGACAGAAACACCAAGTCACCTCCTCAGGAAAGACGTCCAAGAAGGGACTAACCGATCTCAATTCAGGTTCCAAGTAAAGGCAAGGCATCAAAAGTTGACTCAAAGCAGGCAAGCGAGTCCAATCACAAGATGGACAGATCTCAGGTCGGGTCCTGTGGAAAGAGACAGGAGTCTCAGGTCGGGTCCGAGTCAAGGTGGAAGTCACAAGTCACTTTATAAAATTAAAAACAGGAAAGCGATTTCGTTAAATCTCGAGGAAAGATTACTTGAGAAAAGTCAAGAATCCCAAGACAAGACCGACGTGTCTGAAATGCAAGTCTCAAGGATGGCCGGTGGCGTAGCGGTTAGAGTGCTGGGCTCATGATCAGGAGGTCATGGGTTCGAATCTTGGTGAGACCCCCACC
>JAQNCB010000022.1:47269445-47283056 GCA_030068295.1 Euristhmus nudiceps | reverse complement strand
GGTTACCAAAGGCCGGCCGTGTCTCTCCCTGTCTGTGGTGAGAGGGATGGAAAAGAACCATCGCTGACTTTCATCAACAGGAACTGCATCGCCATCAGCATGTTTCTGCCCTGCGATGGTATAGGGTGTAGTCTGCCCTTGCAGAGAGTTGGCTTAGATGGGTTCTGGCCTTCCCGTGACCCTAATTACAATTAAGCGGTTCAGAAAATGAATGGATAAATTCTCCTGTTGTTTATTAAATCCTTATCAGTAGTGGTGGTGGGGGTGAAGCAGGATGGCGGTACTGTAAATTTTAGCAACTTTTCTCTTTTTCTTTTAGTCTTCTGATGAGACTGGAGTGATGTAGCTGAAGTGCCAGAGGTAAAATTTACTAGCTCTGTTAATATTTACTCCGGAAACTCTTTCCTGTCTCGTCAGCATCTCTGGAAAATCCTTCCAGTTTTAGGCCACGCCCACTTCAGATTAAAAACTGGGACTGGTAAGTTATTATCCATATACACATCCTGCTATTTTTGCTGGAATGTGTTTTACACCCCGACAGCAATCAATAAGTCGATCTGATCTTAAGATTTGGGGAGAAAAAAAAAAAAAAAGTTCAGATAAAAATCCATCATCAAAACACGGAGCCATAACTGCCTCGCGGTCCACTGGGAGACATCCAATCAACTGCTCCCATATCTCACTGCTCATGTGTGACGATGAAAGGACCTCTGCAGGCAAGCGAGGGATTAGTCGTTGGCCTGAATTGATTCATTTGCTAAAAAGCACTTAATCCTACTAGGGTTGGAAGGAGGCTAGAGCCTATCTCAGCCGCCACACAGCAGTAAGGTCCTGGCCTCCAAGACCAGTGGAGTTTGCATGTCCTCCTCTGTGCCTGCATGGGTTTCCTCCAGGTACTCCGGTTTTCTTCCGTGGTGAGGGTGTGAAAGGTTCAGGGTGTGAAGGCTTTGTTTTTAGCAATCAGCAGCAGGTGGCGCCAGTGAGCCATGAATCCTATAGGGATGAGCCTGATGGAAGTTATTACTAATAGTATTACAGCAGGGGGTGTTGTGTACTTTCTGGGGTTTAGTTGTTTGCACCTTGGTAGAGGTTTGCACTCTTCAAGTGCTCTGCTTAGAGCTTGAATAAATAAGTAAAAAAGGTGGTCTAAAAGAAGTATCTACGGTATAAGTACATTCCGTGTGTGTGTGTGCTTGTGTAGGTACAAATGAAACCCCCACACACATCAAGTCTGAATGCAGTTTTTATTTCTGTGTACAACGTTTTTGTCGCCGAATCAGCAACAGTCAGTAAGAAAAGTAACAACAGAGTAGAAAAAAAATCTTTAAGGTGCAAAAAACAAAGTTCTTTCTTTCTTTATTTTTAATTTTTTAACATTTCCAATCTCAGTACCCACCCGAACCCCGACCCTTAACCTCTGACCGTTCCCACTGAAACAATACTTGTTACGGTTCACATTTACGACATCGCGAGTCACCTAAAGCGAGTGACGGCGAGGAAACGAGACACTGGACTCGTATCGCGGGACGTAAACACGGAACGCGTTTATACTCGTCTGTCGGACTGAAGGAAACATCGCTGCTTCCTTCTTCCCGAACGGACTGCAGACGCACGGGCCTGACATCAGTAAAAATCTAAATAACACAAACAGATTATATGTACATATGCGCTGTCGGATTACAAAGTGTGTTTGTTCAATAAAAATGCAAAGAAGCACAAGAAATCAGGCGTGTATGAAAAACAATAACATTAATAATAATAATAATATTACATGTGCCTCCGGTGTGAGTACGCTGGCAGTAGTCTCTCAAAGTCGCTTATTTTTAAATGTTTTTGTCTATATAAAGCACCGAGTGTTGCTCTGTCCATCTGAGCAGATTTATACGCGCGAAGCGACGACTCAGAAGCACCAGTGAAACATAATACAGTTCTGATACCATAGAAAACAAAATAAGAGTCCGTCATGCTTCCGGAACCTACAGCAACACGGACAGGACAGAGGATCATCTTACCGCTCGCTACTCTCCACGGCAACAACATCAGCACAAAAATACACGGAGATGAAACGGGAAAATACTTGCGTTCTTACAGCGTTGTGCTTTTATATCGCTTAAAGGTGCGGTCTGTAACCTTTTAAAGTGTCTTTAAACATGATAGGCTTTTTAAAAGAAAAACATGCATCACAAAACCGATATTCCCGCGCAGACTAATTCAGCTAATACCCATTTCCCCCCATTTCTATACAGCTCAGGATTTAGCTCCGCCTCCATAGGTTTAATACTTCACTGTAGAGAATCGCAGATTAGCCACTACACCACGCAGGACTCTGACTGGTCAGATGGCAAATAATTTCTCTAATGGTTTATATAAACACACTCAAATTAACACTACTTATACCGTTTCTATAATAACAACTTATGCTTGTATGGGGTGTGCTCCGTATAATAAATGCTTTCTAATAAACAGATCTACGATACGAATCGATCATACACTGAATCTGTCTGTAGGAAGAGACATGTTTACGGGAAGGAGTCTCCAGTGTCAGAGCTTAATAACGCTGTAACTGTACGTTTTCCATCGTTATGAAGAACGAGTTTACGCTTCTTGCCGGTTTCTTAGAGAGGTTGTTGATGGAACGTCTGTTTATCGCTGACGGAATGAGTGAGAGCGGGAACTAACTAACCCCCACAGCAATAGATGTAAATAGATATAAAAAGTATATGTGCTGTTTTCCTAAATAAATGAACTACGGCGGTGTCTGAATCCTCAGTATGTACTGACGTCAGGTAAGCCCCGCCCCTTTATGTCCTCCGTGTACGACTCGGACACCATCTTACCTGACCTTTTGACCTGGATTTGTAGCAGTGAAAACTGAGTGGAAAGGCAGTAGCCCTGCGATGGCCTGGCGAGCTGTCCAGGGTGTACCCTGCCCTCGCCCAGAGTCGGTTGAGGGGGCGCCAGCCTCCCCGTGACCCTAATTAGGAATAAGCAGTTCAGAAAATGAATGAAAGGAAAGGCAGTATTCTTTTCGCTAGCAGGAGCGGTGTGCCAGACAAGGAGCCATTACTAAGTGTTGGACAGGCACAAAGAGAAATTGAAAACAATGGCAGTGTTGACAACGATAAAATATATATATATATATATATATATATATATATATTTTTTTTTTTTTTACCTGATAGCACATATTTGTGAGCTTATTTCGGTGCTCCCAAGTGTTAAAATTTAAATGAGTCTGTTGCTAGCATTTTCTGTTTAGCATTCGTGGCTAGTTACCAAAAATGTGTTTTGAACAAAAATAATTCTGCTTATAATAAGGCTTCAGTTCATAGACTCTCTCTTATCTGGGACAATCTGGAACAGCCAATTAGCTTCATGTGCGTGTCGTCAGACTGTGGGAGGAAATCTAGGAGATATCTAGGGATGTACCCCTGGTGAGAGAGACTCCAGCCTCCCCACATCGCGAATAGGGTTGAGTGGTTCGTTAAACGTGTGAGAGAGAGAGAGAGAGACAGCCTCTCAAATTGTCTGAAAATTGTGGTGATTTTCCATTAAAGCAAACAGTGTGAGGTGTCCAACACTTAGTCATGGTTTCAAATTGTCACACCGACGAAATGCAGGATGCCGTTCCACTGAGCTCACCCATCTGTAGCATTAGCTAACAAGAGTACATTTCTGTTAGCGTGTAGTACACAGAACGAGTTCCCTTTGGCTTTTCATACCAGCAGATGATGCACTGATCAGCTGGAGTGTAATTAAATATCCTGCTATTAGAACAGCCGGAACCTTCCAGGTGTAACATTTTCCTTCAGCTGAATGACGGGACACGAATCTATAAGCGCAGTGTGGGTTCTTTGCCCACTGCAGATGTTGTAGGGTATCCATGTAACTTTCAAATACGATTAATGACCTGCAGCGTGGTCAGACGTCCCCTGTGGTGTTTTCTGTGTACAGATGTGTGCTCGCCCTGACATTACTGTGGTGTAAGAGGAATAAAACACGTACTGCTCCTTTAAATGGGGGTGTGTTAAGTATATACCCAACTGCCCTGCCCTGCCTTCATGGTCCTCCTGCACTTTCCTATTACATTTAATATAATTAAACATCCTCAGGGTCAGAAAGCTCCAAATATTGTAGGTATTGGTACATGGACTCATTTTACATTAAAAATGTAAAAAAAAAAAAAAAAAAAAAAAAAAAAAAAAAAATCAAGGCCTGGCATGAGGCCAAATAAGATGCTGTATAAAGCTTTAAATACAAACACAAACACACAGAGAAGGGCTTGCATTTAAACATTTACAAATAAATACTTTCGAAGTGTTTTATTTTTTTGTCCCCCCCCAACCGACGGCGGTTTCTAGCGGACCTGTGAAACTCTGCAGCTAAAAAAGCTACACTGAGGGAGAACAAAAAACAAACGGACCAATGTTTACACTGGATAACGACCCTTTAAAGGTATGGTGTGCAACATTTTAGAGCATCTATGGGCAGAAAATAAGTCATCGAATTTCAGCTGTAATAAGTTTTGCGCTGTTTTATCCACATGACTAGCGGGGGGAGGGGGGTCCCGTATCACGGAGAGCGCTATCTTGCAACGCTATGTTTCCACAGTAGCCCATAACCATACAGAGATCGAAAGGGAGGAGTCATTGGTCGCAATCTGAAATCTCAGCACCAGGTGCCGCTGAACTGTACACACTGTACCTTTACAGTAAAGTCTCCACTCACTGCAGGACGGTGAGCTCCCACCACCTGTCCTACCGATGTTTTCTGCATCATGATGTGTCGCTGCTTCAGTCAATTTTGCTTTCAAAACACTTTGATATGCAAATTTAAATAAATACAAACAGGAAAACAAAACAACAAGAATAGAAACAACAACAACAATAATAAAGGAGCTAGAAGTGAGTGTTTACGTGCCGGATTTCATCTCCCATTCCTGCAAAATAATAAATAATTAATTACATACAAATAGACACACACACTGATGTCTCAGCTGAAATGTATATTTTAAATCTTAACATATCTATTAGTGTGTGTGAGAATGAGTGTATGGGAGAGGGTGAGTGTGTATGTGTGAGCGAGAGAGTGTGAAGGAGTGACTGAGTGTGTATGAGTGTGTGTATGAGTGAGGGAGTGTGTGACTGACTGTGTATGTGTGACTGTGTGCGTGTATACACGAGTGAGAGTGTGAATGAGTACGAGTGAGTGTGTGTGTGTATGAGAGTGAATGAGTGAGAGAGCGTGTGTGACAGTGAGTGAGTGAGAGCGTGTGTGTATGAGTGAGAGAGAGTGTGCGTGTCTGTGAGTGTGTATGAGTGAGTGACAGTGTGAGTGTATGAGTGGTTGTGTGACAGAGTGTGTGTGTGTGTGTGTGTGTGTGTGTATGAGTGAGAGTGTGTGACAGTGTGTACGAGTGAATGAGTGAGAGTGAATGAGTGAATGACTGAGTGAGTGTGACTGTGAGTATGAGTGAGGGAGTGTGTGTGTGTGTGTGATAGACAGTGAAAGAGGACGGACCTTGGCCTTCCTGAGCACGTGGCCGCGTACTGGAGGGTTTTTCTGCGGTACTTGGCGCCGCAGTAAGGAGGCGCTGTTGACTGGAAGTGAGCAGGTCTCGGTGTCGCTGGTGTCACAGCTGGAGATGGGCGAGTTATCCACAGTACGCCTGACCGACACCGGAGACTACACACACACACACACACACACACCTCAACTCATCGCACATGCGGTATAACATACACACTTACACATCTCAGTATTATACCATGTTACCTCTGGATCAGAACCCGTACCCACCTGTGGACTGGAGCTGCTGGTCTTGGGTTCGATGGTCAGTCCAAGAGTGACCCCACCATTCAGAGCCTTCTTCAGGCTCTCCTTCACCTCCGTCAGCTCCAGCTCCAAGTTCACTCGCTCCTCCTCTTTCAACTTGCACTCATCCTCCACTTTCTTCAGTCGTTCTGTTAGCATGGCCTGAGAGCGCTTGCCTGCACACACACACACACAAAAAAAAAAAAGAGAACCACATTCCTAATGACCACTCACATGTTTGTTTGTGTATTCTTTCTTTTAAATATCACCATAACTTTAGAACCCCCTGCTCCCTGATTAGCCCCACAGCAAATAAATTAAAAATAAACTTTACGACCTCTAGGTGGCACTTGTGTACCAGCATCAATTAAATTCACCAGATTTGTTTCTCTTGCTGTTTATTTTGTCATTCACTTAATCCTATTAGTGTTGTGGGGAGGCTGGAGCCTATCTCAGCCGACACTGTTGCAAAGGCGGTGTACACCATAAATATTTTGCCTTACATAGGCCCTTGCCGGGCCTGAGACTCAAACCCGTGAACCACTCCACCACAGTGCCGCCCTAACTGTTAAACCTACTTATTATTATTCATTTATTTAATAAACCGCTTCATCCTTATTAGGGTTACGGGGAGGCTGGCACCCATCTCAGCCGACTCTAGGCAGGGGCAGGGTACACCCTGGACAGCTCACCAGCCCATCAAATTAATTATTTAGTACTCATTTGTTTGTTTACGAGTGTGTTTTCATTTCCTGTCTCATCTTCTGTCCAGCTGTGATGTCGGTTGCTGTACCCACCGGCGCTGTTCTCCACGGCCGTGCGCAGGTCTCTCCTGTCTTTCTTCAGCTGTAATAGACGGTTACGGATCTCCTGCTTTCTTTTCATCAGCTCATCCTCTCTCGCCTGAAGCATCTTCGCGTCCGCTTCCACTCTGTTCTTTCCATATTTATACTGATCCGCACCTGCAGGGGGAAAAAAACAAAATAGTTCTGAGAATGTCTTACCGAAAGGCTATATACATGATTCGTTTGAGACACGTGAAGCCAACCAATCAAAGGGCAGCATAAAACATACGGAAAAACCCGCTAATTGTCCTTATCCACATCCCTGAGCTTACAGACGCCTAAAAAATTGTTTGGGACTGATGAGGGGTGGGGAGAGTATTGTCCTCCCATCCACACTGCTGTCTTGTGCGCCTGGTGGTAACATCATTAGAACTCAAGCTTGCGATCTCTGGATTACAAGGAGAGTGCGCCTTAATAAATTAGAATTCAGTAATCGTAATTTAGTTCAAAAAGTGAAACGCTGTACATTATATAGATTAATTACACACGGACATTTCAAGTGTTTATTTCTTTAATTTTGATGACTATAAATTACAGCTAATGAAAACCCAAAATCCAATATGTCAGAAAATTAGAATATTGTGAAATGGTTCAATACTGGAGCCTCATGTTGTTACACTCTAATCATAACATTAACTCAAAACACCTGCACTGAGTCCCTGGGCCTTTAAATCACCTGTCAGTCTGGATCAGTAGCCCCACAATCATGGGGAAGACTGTGGACTTGACAATTGTCCAGAAGACGCTCACTGACACCCTGCACATGGAGGGTAAGACACAAAAAGGTCACTGCTAAAGAAGCTGGCTGTTCAGAGTGCTGTATCCAGGCGTAGTAATGGAAAGCAGAATGGAAGGAAAAACTGTGGTAGAAAATGGTGTACAAGCATCAGAGATAACCGCAGCCTTGTGAGAAATTTGGGGGAGAGTCACAAGGAGTGGACGGCTGCTGGCGTCAGCGCATCAAGCCACTCTCGAACCAGAGACAATGTCAGAGGCGTCTTACCCGGCTAACGGCAAAAAGAACTGGACTGTTGGTCAGTGGTCCAAAGTTCTTTCTTTCAGATGAGAGTAACGTTTGCATTTCTTTTCGAAATCAAGGTTCCAGAGTCTGGAGGAGGAGACGAGAGGCACAGAATCCAAGTTGTTTGAGGTCCTCAGTAAAGTTTCTCCAGTCAGTGGTGGTTTGGGGAGGCATGTCATCTGCTGGTGTTGGTCCACTGTGTTTTCTCAGATCGAAGCCCAGCGCAGCCGTCGCCCAGGAAGTCTTGGAGCACTTGATGCCTCCCTCTGCTGACCAGATTTATGGAGATGCTGATTTCATTTTCCAGCAAGACCTGGTACCTGCCCACACTGACAAAGGCACCAAGTCCTGGTTTAAGCATCATGGTATCCCTGTGATTGATTGGCCAGAAAACTCACCTGAGCGAAACCCCCAAGAGAATCTTTGTGATATTGTGAAGAGGACGAAGCGAGACACCAGATCCAACAATGCGGAAGAACCGAAGGCCGCTATCAGAGCAACCTGATCTTCCATAACACCTCAGCAGTGCCACAGACTCCAGACCATGTCACATTGTTACAATAATTTATGTAAAGGGAGCTCCAACCAATTATTGAGTGCTGAACATGTTCATAATTTTAAGTAGTCCAAAATTTCTGTGTTAAATGTGCTTTTTTTTTATTGGTCTTAAGGAATATTCTAATTTTATTCAAATTGTTGTATACAATATACAGAGTTTCACTTTTTGGACTGAATTATGAAATAAATAAAATTTTGGAGGATATTCTAATTTATTGAGATGCACTAGTATTTGTGGAGTCCGAGCAATCAATCAGAGTGATATGTATGAAAGTAATTTTACGAGTGGCCACTGAGTGAACCAGATGTGTGAGCGTTTGTGTGGACGTGGACGCGGAGCCAAATGACTCGGTGCCCGTCTCTGGTGTTGAGTTCGGGGTGACTGAGTTTACTAAGCAGCCTGACAACATTAACCCACAACTACAATTATCATTTCTCCACACTGGATTTCCTCGAGAGAAACAAACCGTGGGTAGAATCTGGGTCACGCGCCCAGACATGAAGTCTGCTCAGGGTAAACATTAACAAAATATCTACCACATGAACAAAAACAAGGATCTTTTTTTCCCCCTAAGAATATTGTCCTCTTACTTGAATTGTTGCGCTTCATTGGTACAGAGCCATTGGTTCCGTTGGTCTTTTTGGGTTGGTTCTGGTCCAGCTTCTGTTTGCCAGTTAATCCGTTTAATCCATTGATCATGGATTTCTTTCCTTTAATCTGATTGATAGGTTGAACACACACACACACACACACACAGGTTCAGTGATCACTCAGAAAATCTTTTCTCTCTCAGCAAACCCACAGAATATGTAAGTAAAAGTCAAAGTGCTATAAATATAAAGTAATGAGTTTAATTGTTAGCAATGAATGAAAATATTAATATTTTTAAATAAATTATATTCTGGGCCTGTTCCTGACTTAATCTCCGTGTTTCCAAAATAGATTGCTGGTTACGATCGGTAACTGACTCCAGAATCAATCCCAAGATAGATTCTGTTATAGACTCTGGGACACACCCAGAGATACACCTTGAGATAGACTTTGAGACAGACTCTGAATTGGACCCTTGTTACAGCCAACAGGATAGATTCAAGGAAAGACCTCATGGGAGGCTCCGGAATAGTCTCCAAAATAGACCCCAGGGCAGACCACAGATACTCTTGAACGACCCATTGGTAGACACAGGGTAAACTTGGGCCAGACTCCAGAAGAAAATCGGGGATAGACCTTGGGGTAGACCCAGGGATAAACTCTGGGATAGACTCTGGAATAGAGCCCAGGTTAATCCATAGGATAGACTCTGGGATATACCTGGGGACAGACTCTGGAATAGACCAAAGAGTACACCCTGCAATAGACCTGGGGGTAGACCCAGGGATAGACTCAGGGATAGAGCCCAGGGTAAACTTGGGGATAAATTGCTGGATCGGCCCATGGACATACTGGGTTAAACCCCAGTATAGAGCCAGGGACAGACTTCAGACCAGACCTTGGGGTAGATCCCAGAATAGAGTCTATAAAAAAAATAAAAATAAATCCAGGATAGATTCAGAGACAGACTCTGGCGCGGACTTCAGGATAAAACCTTTAGGCAGATAGACTCCGGAATAGACTGTCAGGGATAAACCTCAGGGTCGACCCCTGGACACATCCCAATTAATATTCTGGAATAGACCCTGTGATAGATCCCAGGGCAGAGTTCGGAATAAGCTCAGAAACCATTGGAACCCTGACGAGGATCCACACAGGGCTTGTTGCAGACTATATCCTGGATCACCACAAATCTTACTACATTTTTTTTTTGACCAAATGTATCTCGTAATTTCTTCCAGTTCCCACCCACTAGTTACTGCTGTCTTTACTCAGACTCCATCTCCTTTAACCTGTTGCCCCTTAATAACCCACTGGGCGTAAAGCGCTATCTTACATCCTCTGCATACGTGAGGAAAATACTGGATTGGTGGTATTTTGAGTGACATCAGAAAGAGAGAAAGCCCCTCTGATCCATCCTGATAGCTCACTAAAAACATCAGCTTGCCTTGCTCCATCACATCCCTGTCATTCTAAGCATTTAACGAACGCATTGCTCTTCTCCAATGATAACTGAAAGCCCTGTTTTAATAAATCAACCGAGCAGAGAGTAACAGAAAGAGAAAAGTTCAGAAGTGTAATTAAGCGGAGTCTGGGTTAGTCACCTGAGAGGTAGCATTAACAGCAGAGGAAGAGGAAGCTGAAGAAGAAGAGACGGGTGTTTTGTAATGGCCAGAAGAAGGTGGTGACCAACTCGTTTTGGTCGAGGAGCGAGTCTGCAGTTCAGGGGAAGGCATGCTCTCATAGAGCTCGGCGTTCTCATAATGAGCGTGAAGAGAACCAAGCTGTGGCTCCTTCTAAGGGGCAAGCGAGAAGACACGGGGAAAAAAAGAGGTGAGAGGAAGAAGAGAAAAGACAAGAGTGTCAGGCGAGAGAGAGGAGGGAGAAGAGAACGAGGGCAGAAAACGAGTAGATAGAGTGACCAAAGGAAGGGCGAATAGAATAGAAAGAAGGCGGGCAGACAGGAGAGCGAATGAGGCAAATAGTAGATAATTACAGTGCGAGAGAAAGAGAGGGAGGAAAAAAAACCCCGAAATGCACGTACATGTGTGTGAAACCATACCGATCCGTTAATGCAAGGAACGTCGTCGTAGTGCAGAGCCACACCCGAGGGCCGGGCGTAGCCATTCACTGGGTTATCCAGGTACGGGTTGGGAGAAATGGCCCGCTTACTGGTGAAACTGGGAGCAAATAACACCGTAATGTTCAAACTGTGAAGGCTTACAAGTATACCAGGTCTATCAACCTGAAGCACAAGGTGTTTCTCACCAGAAAGACTGCTTGGCCAGTTGAATGACATTTGCAGTGGTCTCTACATCGATGTAGTCATAATGTAGAGTGGCAGGGTCCGTAGTCGAGCCCGTTTCTGCCAGCAGCACCCCCAACCACCGACCCATACTCTCAGAGGATGATGCCTGACACATACACATGCCAACGTTAGCCCTTCGAGCTCATCAGCATAGAGAATAGCAGCTACAGCAGAGCCCTCACCTCCAGCACAGCTACTTCCTGTCCGTTCCTCAGCAGCCGAAAAGCAAACGGGTGCTTGGAGTCGAGCCCGGGGATGACCTCACAGCCGCGCAGGGGCAACGAGGCCATGTGCGTCTTCAGATCCTCCCGGTCCTTATGTAGCAACAGCTGATTATCCTTCAGCCGACACCACCTCTCTCTCCAGCGGTTGTTGGACAGCACGTTCAGATAGCCTGGCAGCGACGGAGGAGGCGAAAATAAACACATGTCAAGAGTTCGAGACTGTTTCCTTAAGCCGGCTCTTCTTTTTACAAAACTTCTCCTTTGCCTACAGCTTCAGGGCAACCTCCCCATCCTCTCAATCACTCATCTTCCAAACGCGGGGAGGCTGGAGCCTATCTCAGCCGACACTGGGTGAAGCTGGGGTACACTCTAAACAGCTCACCAGACCATTGAGGGCCAACAAACAACCATTCACACTGATATCAACATCTTGGGGCAATTTGGAACAGCCAATTAGTCCTTGGTCTACCTTTACTGCCTCGCTTGGGTTACAAAGAAGTTTAGCTCAGGGATGGGAATCGGGCGACTGCGACATTAAGAAGCAAATGTGTGTGTGTGTGTGTGTGTTTAGAGGGGAAGGCGTAATACACTATGCATCAGAAGCCATGCTCTCTACTTAATGTTTAGTCTCTTGAGGAATTCCCTTTCTTTCTCTGCTTACTCCACCCAGGGCACCAAACTGGGTTACTAAAGGCCGGCCGTGTCTCTCACTGTCCGTTTCTGTCCTGCGATGGCCGGGCGAGCTGTCCAGGGTGTACTCTGCCCTCACCCAGAGTCAGCTGAAATGGGCGCTAGCCTCCCCGCGGCCCTAACTGGGATTAAGCGGCTCAGAAAATGAATAAATACTCTGCGGTCTTCATCATCATCATCACAGCCAACTTCCCTCTAAACTCGTCCTTTTGTCTTACCGCTGGTCGGGACGTCCTCCTCTGCCGATGACGTCTGTTCATCTGTGGACGGTTTCTTCTTTCCCAGGCTGATGATCTTGGTGATTTTCTTCCCGGCCACCTTCCCCACTGTGCCTTTCTGTTCTGACTTTGAGTTCTTCTTCCCTTTACCTGTGACAAAAACACGAGCGTTCCTGAAATACACGTTTTACCCACTTGCCTGTCTTTACAAGATTTGCAAATCGCTTAATGATAATAATGCATGTACACATTACAAAAAAACCCCTCTAAGATATTCTGTAATCATATACAGTGGGTACAGAAAGAGAGATCAGCCAAGGGAAATATTCACATTTTGCTGCTTTGCAGCCTGAAATGAAGACTCACCTCCAAAAATATTTTCCAGCTGTATTTACTCAATGTGACTTAGCAGCAAAGTGAAATATTCAGTTAAAATAAATTAAAATAATACATAGATTTAGGCAGTGCCTATCAGCGGAGCGCCTGTTAGGTATCTCTATTAATGTGTCCGAGCCTGGTGTTATGAGGGTAGGCTCCTTTAAGGGCTGAACCAACTTCTGACTGTGTGCTGCATAATGAATGTGCAGTTCAGTTAAAGCCATTATTTGTATCACCTGTCTTGTTAGTTTAATTATCCGTTCACCGAGTTCATGTTCCGTGTCACCATTCATGTTTTGTGTTGTTTTGCTGCCAGGTGTGTTAGGGTGTGTTTTTTATTCTGTGCAAGCTTGAGTAGTGGTGGATATACCTCCATGTGTTTAGTTTTGTTATTCATATTTTTTTTGCAAGTCAGCAATACATAGCAGGCAATCAGCGTCAGTGTCAACTCAGTAACACGGAACAATTATCGAGTTTCCCTGGGGTGGGCAGGCACAAACACGGGGCAACTATCCAAGTTATGTTTCATGCCTGTGGTGCTCCTCTTGGAAGCTCTGCTAAATAATAATAAAAATAAATAAATAATAATAAAAAAAAATAAATTAAAAAAAAAAAAAAAAAAAAGGTAAAACAACATCCATCCAACCCTCATAAAAATAACTGTAAACCCAGTAGATGTAACTAATCGCCTTGTTCATTTCATACCAAACTATAGTGGAACCAGTACATGAAAAATTCATTTTACGAAATGATATGCAAAGGTTTTGTCGCTTCATTTTACGAAAAATTATTCAGCATACGAAAGAAACGGAACACAATTTCCCATCATGCTCTGTACCATGATACTGCTCTTCCTACCCAGTCCAGGTGGTGGCAGTAAAACACCGCCAAAAAAAGGAAAAGAAGGAGAATCCGATGTGTTTTAAGTGTAAATAAGTTTAATGTTTCCTGCCATTTATTTTC
>JAQNCB010000022.1:47178250-47192471 GCA_030068295.1 Euristhmus nudiceps | reverse complement strand
ATTTACACATATACATGTACGTATACGTCAGTCATGGGGGGGGGGTCGATCCTACTTCGCAGAAATTCGGTGTTCGAGTCGGGTCTCGGTCCCCATTAACCGCCAAAAGTGAGGTATCCCTGTAATAAAAAACTACTCTGCTATTATTAAACACATTATGGAAGGAGTCTCCAGTGTCAGTGCTTTGTAACAGTCAGCCCTAATGCTGTAACTTTTGCGGCATCTTCAGGACAGAATAATTGATGGGTTTTTGTGAGACGATGCTGACCAGAACTCCAGATGAAAGCAGCTAAAAACAACTGTTCAAGGCTCGAGCCTATTTCAGCCGACTCAGGGTGAAGACAAGGTACCCCCTGAACAGCTCACCAATCCATCGGAGGGCGAACGCACACAATCATTCACACTCAAACTTAGGGGCAATCTAGAACAGCATTTTAGCCTCGTACGCATGCCTTTGGACTACGATTTTTGGGAAGTGTGGTATTAAAGCAGGCCCACCAGGGGGTGCTGTGTACTTTCTGCTATTTTTCTATCTTGGCAGTGGTTTGCGCATTACGAAAACATTGTGAAATGTCTGACAATCTAGATAGCCAAGATTCACAGTTTTAAAATGACACAGCATACCATAAGAACAGTTAAAGGTGGCAAGAGATTTCTTTTTTAAAGTTTATTTAACACAGGATGATTACAATAGGATGATTATTGACAACATAAGCGAGGGACTATTGGACTTGGTTTAGGTTAGCGCTCTCTGACTGCTCTAAATTTTGTTGTATTTATTTATCTATAGTAACATCTGGCTTCTATCCGGTTCCATGTGATCTGGCGACAGCATCTGCCTCTCTGTTGTTGGTTCCATGTGATTGGATCGGCTATTGATCTGCAGCTCGAACGTTTAGGCAAGGCCTGGGGGTGATTACGGAATGAATTCAGGGAGAAAGAGAAGCAACAGCTGTTCACAGCTGGGTGTCACACACACACACACACACACACACACACACACACACACACACACACACACACACACACCCCTCAGGCCCTGAATGCTCATTAGCACACAACCACAAGCAAAGTTAGTGATTCAATAATTAAACACAAAGCCACCAGCAATAAAATAAAATGAATCAGCTGCATTTCACCTTCTTCCACTCTGAATCAGATGTTCATACACAATAGTGACGTCAAATCCATTCACACTGGTATCATAATTTTGATTAAAATCATGCTTTATTGAGATTTTTCTTCAATTACAGTGCTTCATTAGCGCTTCAGGTTCGGCGGCTTCAGTGCAGATTTTTTTTTTTAAATACCGCATTTTCCGCACTCTAAGGCGCACCCAAAAGCCTTAAATGTTCTCAAAAGCCGACAGTAACGCCTTATAATCAGGTGCGCCTTATATATGGATCAATATTGATTAATCATGGCTACCGTAGTCAGGGTGTTAAAGTCAAACTTAGCCCAAAAACGAAAAGTTGAGGTTTAGTCGACTAAGTGTAATTAAAAACAATGTGCGTAATTACATTTTTTAGAATCTTTATATTAAGACCGTTATAAGCAAAAAAAAAAAAGTTATAAAATCGGCGATTTTGCTGACACATGAACACGGCCATATTTTATTTGCTGATGACGTACACTACTGTATTTATTGAAGATGCGCCTTATGCTCCAGCGCGCCTTATAATGCGGTGCGCCCTGTGTGTGAAAACTGTTTCCAGGAGGGCCGTTCATTGAGGGTGCGCCTTATAATCCGGTGCGCCTTATAGTACAGAGAATTCGGTATTCATCGCAAAATAAAAATAAGCAAAAATGTGGACAAAAGTTCATGAAAATGCCACGAGGGGTCGCTACTGACTCGAATTCGGATTCCAACCTCTTCTTCTTCTGCTGGGAAATTTGTCTCGACCAATCGGCTTGCAAGATTTCAGAGGCCGTGTCCCAAACCGGAGTCAGTAATAAATAGGGGAAAAGTTCAGGGAAAGGCGGCAAGCTCACTAACGACTCCGGTTTGGGACTCGGCTCTGAAAAAACAGCATTCATGTGACAGAAAACGCTGAAGTCAAGGCATTTCTTACACTTTATTTACATCTATGTACAATTACACGCATGTATTTTATATTATTAATATTTTATTTATATCTTGTGTTGTTTTTGAATGTTTAATTGTTATGATAAGCATTTATAGTGTTGAATATGTATTTATTGATATTATATACACATATACATGTACGTATACATCAGTCGGGGGGGGCGGAGTCGATCCTACTTCACGGAAATTCGGTCTCAACCCCCCATTAACCGCCAGAAGTGAGGGATTCCTGTACTACTAATTATATTTAATATAGATACTATTGATTATATTTAATGTACATAGTACTGGTTATATTTAAGATCCCACTGATTAGATTTAATAAATATAGAGGTGATTCGGAACAGCCAATTAGCTTAACGTGCATGTTTTTGGAGTGTAGGAGAAAACTAGAGTACCCAGAGGAAACCCGTGCAAACACGGGGAGAACAAGCAACCACCACACAGAAACGCCTGAGCGGACATGCTCAGCACCGCGCCACATACTCCAGGTGCATTTTTATAATAATTAGCTTTTGGGTTACTTACCAGAAGGCCAAGGGCTCAAACCTCAATACCACCAATCTGCTATTGTTGGACCATTGAGCAAGACCCCTAACTCACAACTGGTCAGTTCCATAAATGAGACAAGAAATATAAATAACTCCAGATGAGGGCGTCGGCCAATTTTTTTTGCATAATTATTGTCATTTTAACAAATTATTAATTCCACCTTTAGTTATATTAAAGACATTATTTTTATATTAATTTTATGTTTGCCTTGATGTGATGTCACATGTTAACCTCTGATTTGAGGCCTTTCCAAGTAGGAATTCCAAGTTGACGGAATGTTATCTTTGTCGTCTCCCCCCCAAGTACGAAGTCAAAAATTCAGAGTTATCAGTTTTAGTCAGATGCCGCATGAGCCCAAAATCGTGTAGATTTATAGTCGGCGACCCTGAGACCCCACCGCACCCAAGCTGGAGTTTGTTTTCTATCAGCCCACGTATTGTTTTAGGCGAAATCTCTCAGCAGGAGGTTTCTCCCAGATGTCCAATAGTGATGTCATTGCAGCCGGCAGCAGCCAATATGTTTGGGAGAATGGAGCCAACTGCCAGGCTATCTGCTTCCATCGGGATTAAATATCACGGCACCAGGACGACTTCGGCGCCCATACTCATCACGGGGTCAAAGTCACGGCAGAGCAGCTAAACCGAGCAGTGCGAAGGGTGTGCAGAGAGACGCCTGACGCGAGGCGTGTACGAGCACGATAAGACATACAGGCGCGGCCCTGTCTGAACCTGAACCACGGGGGGGTGGTGTGAGGACACGTCCTGATGTCCTGCGCTGGGCTGACAGACAGACGGATTAATCGTTTCTGAATGAATGTAAAACGAACACAGTGAATCGTTTTCAGCACGGATTTACTGCTCAGTGTTTCTCTCCCCAACCGACTCCTCCTCATCACTGATGAATTCAGTTCCTTCTACGCCTGTGCTTCATATTAAAGCTCTTTTATTTATTCTCCTAAATTTACTGCCTCCGTTCGTGGTGTCCGGGTCGGCATGTTTTCCTTACAAAAAGAAGGTCATGGGTTCAATTCCTGCGCTCTGTAAGGGAGGTTCTGAGTCTATGTTCTCTCTGTGATTGTGTGGGTTTCCTCCAGGTACCCCGATTTTCCTCCCACACCCAGTCCACCTTGCTTCTAGCTCCACCCCTGCGTTCCAGTACCATCGCGAGGGTAGGAAGCTCAGAAACTAATAAATTAAACTTTCAGAACAATGCACAATCCATAATCGTCACACACATTGTGCTGAGTGTTTGTTTTTTCACACCAGATGGGAGAGCTGATCCTAAACCAAACTATTAAACATGAATCACTTCTTTTCTCCTTCTTTGCTACAGGAATCTGGTGTTTCTGGGACACACCCCTTCCAAATTCCAAACTGGCTCTTGATCAAAGACCCTCGCCTGGACCGAGCTCTGTGTCCAGAGACACTTATCTCTGTTTTTCCAGGAGATATCAGATCCCCTGGTGGAGAGGTACACTTGGCTGGTCACGCTGGATTGCTAGGATTATTTTGGCCTGGCCAGGCTGATGGTGCGTGACAAGGGAGAGAGGGCAAGATACTGTCTCTGTATACCTCAGTGCCTCAGGGTCTCAGCTCTTCAGGTTCTCATCTTTTCACTATCTCAGTGTCTCAGCTCTTTCGAATCTCTTCTTTTCACTATCTCAGTGTCTTACTGTCTCATCTTTTCACTATCTCAGTGTATCAGCTCTTCCAAATCTCCTCTTTTCACTATCTCAGTGTCTTACTGTCTCATCTTTTCACTATCTCAGTGTATCAGCTCTTCCAAATCTCCTCTTTTCACTATCTCAGTGTCTTACTGTCTCATCTTTTCACTATCTCAGGGTCTCAGTGTACAAGCTCTTTAGGATCTCAGGTTCTTACTGTCTCATCTTTTCACTATCTTAGGATCTCAGTGTCTCGGGATCTCGTTATCTCCACATCTCTGTCACAGGAACTTAGTGTCTCGGGATTTCATTGTCTTGATCTCTGAGCTTTTCACTATCTCAATGTCTGTCTTAGGACGTCAGTGTCTCAGCATCTCGCTGTCTTAGCTTTTCATTACCTCAGGCTCTTAGTATCTCAGCATCTGTTTGTTTGTTTGTTTCTTACTCTTACACAATCTCAACACAGGAGGTGACTAACAACACACAACAGCAACACACACTCATGAATTCACCTCATTAACCGAGAAGAGTGAAATGTATAAATATATACTCAAGGGACCCAAACATCACGCGCCCGGTTATTATCTATGGAACATTTCTGTGTGCCGTCATAAAGCACCAGGTATTTAGACTTCTT
Organism: Euristhmus nudiceps; assembly: GCA_030068295.1. Taxonomy (NCBI): domain Eukaryota; kingdom Metazoa; phylum Chordata; class Actinopteri; order Siluriformes; family Plotosidae; genus Euristhmus; species Euristhmus nudiceps. Next base: position 47,187,533 of record JAQNCB010000022.1, on the reverse strand, counting down.
GCTGGTGCTTATTGACTTTCGCTTGTTACTTCCTGCGTGGGAAGCTTGTGCTTCAGTATTTCAACAATCTCACCGATTCAACAATATCACCGATTCAGTGCTGGTAGGGTGCTGGATTACTGATCGGAAGGTCAGAGTTCAAGCCCCACTATCACCAGGTTGTCCCTGCTGTCCCCCCCAGTGCCGCTAATTGGGTTACCAAAGGTCGGCCGTGTCTCTCCCTGTCTGTGGTGAGAGTGATAGAAAAGAACCATCGCTGACTTTCATCAAGAGGATCTGCAGAGCCGTCACCGTGTTTCTGCCCTGCGATGGCCTGGAGAACTGCCCAGGGTGTACTCTACCCTCGCCCAGTGTCGGCTGAGATGGGCGTTTGCCTCCCCGCGACCCTAATTAGGATTAAGCGGTTCAGAAAATAAATAAAAATTAATGTATCAGCATCTCACTTTTTCAGTGTTTAAATATAATAAAATACTGCTTCAGCGTCTTTCTGTTTCTGTCGCTCAGTGTTTCAGTATCTTTCTCCCTGATGTGAAACCATCAAGAGTCCAAAATCACTCAGTAATCCAGTAAACAGGAAGACGCTGAGGGCGTGTGTCGGGTCAATTGTTCAGCAGAGAAAGCGGCCAATTGAATTAGACCTGAAAAACTTCCTCAGTGAGGTCCAACATGTGTGCGCTCGCGCGCGCACACACACGCGCGCACACGCACACACACACACACACACACACACACACACACACACACACACACACACACAAAGAACTGCACAAATCCAACCATTCATCCTAACAATAATTGCTGTAACATTCTTTCAAGTCATCAGTACAGCTGCTGGAACTTTCTGCACTTTACTTCAATATAATCATCATAATAATCATCATCATCATCATCATGTCCACTGTATTTGATGAATTGGTTTTATTCTAAATTGTTTAGTGTACACACCCTCCCTCTCTCCCTCCCTCTGTACCCCACCCCAGCCCACCCCACCTCCTGGCCCTTCAGGGACCCTGTGTGCCTCCAACACTGCCAGCTGATCCCCTGCTCGTGCACGGGGTTATAATCCCAGCTCCAGGGCAGTGCAGAACCCCTGGCCCATGCTCTCTCTAAAACAGAAGGTCTACAGCATTTGTTTTCGATTTGGTCAGAAAAATTACTCTATAATTAAAATGCATTGATTTGAGGTGCATCTGATGAATTGTAATAAACACACAAGCTTACATCACACTCACAAAATGTGGATAACATCCATTACATTCGTAAATACATTAGTATAAGGCTGCATCCTCTGTCTAAGTACTGCGCGCCCCTGGCTGACCACACGAGTGCTCGTGCACGCGCTTCTGCCGACTATTAATCACGTCGCGTGTCTTTCTTTGTGCTCGTGTCCGCCTCGAAAAGGCACAAAAGCAGCCCGGAAGCACAAAAATCACACTTTATCCCACTGAATAAACACCACACAGGCAACACGAAGCCTTTTACTGAGTTTAGAGTAAATATCGGGGAACAAAAGGAGGAGAAACCTCCTGTCCTGACTGAAAACTAACGTTCCTCTAGGTTTCCGCTGATTAAAGAAAGCTAAAGCTTCTGTATTACCTTTAGCGCTGTTTCCCGGCATGCCGCCGCTGTTGTTGTTGTTTTATTCCGGGTTTTTAAACCAAGGGAGGTGATAAGAAGGAAGCAGCTCCAGCTCCACTGTGTATACAATCCGCTCACCAACACATTTAAACTGCGGCTCGTGCGGGACAGCGGCCCACCCTCCAACTGTCAACACACAGAGCTGAGTGGCGAGTGGCAACTGGAACAGCCAATCAAACGGCGCTGTGCAAGACCGGCTGACCAATAGTAGTAAGGGAGAGGTGGGGTTGATTTAACTTCAGGCAGACTGTTCTGGAGAAATCTGTTCAAGCTTTTCTGTAAAACTACACGCTTTATCTTATCTTATCTCATCTCACCTCATCTTATTTTATTTTATTTTATCTTCATTTATTCATTCATTCATTCATTTTCTGAACCGTTTAATCGTAATTAGGGTCGCGGGGAGGCTGGCGCCCATCTCAGCCGACTCTGGGCGAGGGTAGAGTACACCCTGTACAGCTTGCCAGGCCATCGCAGCTGCAGCTCCTCTTGATGAAAGTCTGCGATGGTTCTTTTCCGTCCCTCTCACCACAGACTGGGAGAGACACGGCCGGCCTTTGGTAACCCAGTTAGGGGCACTGCGGGGACAGCAGGGACAGCGGTGATAGTGGGGCTTGAACCCCCAACACTAGGATCAGTAATCCAGCACTTTACCCCCAGGCCATCACTGCCAAGTCTATATACCTCATTACCTCCATGATCATTTTCCCCATCAGTCTGTCCAGTCTTATAATCATCAGCACTCATTTTACTCCAAGATTATCTTCACCCTATCTATCTATCTATCTATCTATCTATCTATCTATCTATCTGTCTATCTATCTATTTATCTATCTATCGATCTATCTATCTCTCAATCAATCTATCGATCAATCTATCGATCTATCAATCTATCGATCGATCAATCTATTTATCTATCTGTCTGTCTCTATCGATCGATCAATCTATCTTTCTGTATATCTATCTTTCGATCTATTTATCTGTTTCTCTATCGATCGAAAAATCAATCTATTGATCTATCTATCTGCTTATCTTGTGATCTCTATCAGTGTTTACCTTTTATGTAATTCAGTAACTCTAAGACTGTCTCCCATTTTTTTTACCTTTCTAGCATTAATCATTCAACCTGTTGATCTCTTGAATGACCGGTATGTATGTATCTGTCTATCTATTTATCTGTCTATCAGTTCCATGTTATTAAACCCGATCCAGATGTAGTAAAGCACTCCAGTACAATCCAGCTTTATGACACAATGTATGACATTTATTGAAAGATCACATCATTTTGTTTGTTTGTTTTGTTTGCAATCTGGCAAAGCAAATAAAGAGAAAAAGGGAAGAACATAAAGGTTTAAGAAACGACGTCACATTAAACCTTTATATTTTTTAAACCACTGCAGGGCCACAACTACATCAGAATCACAGCATTGAACTAAAGACCTATCTGTAGTTATGCAACTGTTAGTTTATTAAAAAATCGTACGTACACACACACACACACACACACACACACACACACACACACACACACACACACACACAGCCCAAATTGTGTGATTTGCATGTCAGTGTCTGGAGCTTTCCTGCTACATTCACTGTGTACAACAACACAAAGACATGTTTATAAACCAGAAGAAACCAAAAAAGGGAGGAAATCGAAATGAAAAAAACATGAACCGGGTCTGGATCTTCTCAGTCGGTCCAAAAAGTATGAATCATAATCAGTAATGTGGCTCCTCTGCTTATACTGATGCTGTTTCTTAAGGGCTGCGATCCAAAAGTTAACACTCGCACAGTCCAAAAAAAAAAGAAAAAAAAACGGAAAGAAAAAAAATAGAAATGCTGATGACGTCCCTGCACGGCGGACAGTACAGCGAGCGGCACACAGAATCAGAAGATCCTAGAGACCCGGAAACCCGTAGACCCGGAGACCCGTAGACCCGGAGACTCAGAGACCCGGAGACCCAGAAACCCAGAGACCCAGAAACCCGGAGACCCGGAGACCCAGAGACCCAGAAACCCAGAGACCCGGAGATCCAGAGACCCAGAGACCCGGAGACCCGGAGATCCGGAAACCCAGAGACCCGGAGACCCGGAGACCCGGAGACTCAGAGACCCAGAGACCCAGAGACTCAGAGACCCGGAGACCCGGAGACCCAGACTCCAGCAAAGCGAGTGGAGAGATGAGCCGAGCTCTCACGCCGCCTCACTTTCACTTCACTTTACTGTTTCATCAAGAATTAAGAAACAGAGAAGCACAAAGAACGTCCCTATTTCATTTATCTGGTGTGACTCACACACACACACACACACACACACACACACACACAGCTGTTCAAATATAGCACAATTCCCATGCAACCCAATACAGCGTGGTCTATCAGGGAGCCTTTCCTGCAAAAGTTCACACAAATGGCAAATATATATATACACGCCCTACCCCATGAGCGGGCATCGCACAGTCAGCCACTCATCATCAACGTGACGACCAGCGACAATGTACGCAAAGTCAACGGAGCTCAGCGACCTGATGGGCTAAAATGATTATTTATTATTTATTAAGATTGATCTGATTTTGATTCCGGGGGTTGGGGCGGGACGGTGGCATACATCCGTCTCACAGGAAGAAGATCCTGGGTTCGAAGGCATGCACATGAGGCTGACTGGCTGTTCCTAATTGCCCCTAATTGAGTGTGGATGGTCGTATGTGCTTGTACGCCCTCACCCAGAGTCGGCCGAGATAGACTCCAGCCTAGACTCGGTGCAACGAATGAGAAAGTGATGCAGAAGATATCGGCATCGATGTACCGGCGTGGGGTCTGCGAATGAGCCTAAACATGGCTGAATGGTCACTGTGACAGCACGGCGCGGCTCACATACCCCAGACTGGTATCGGTGATCTGGGAGCGAACTCGCCAGCACCTGCTCGAGGCTTCACTTTTAATAGCTGGGTGGTGGAGACAGAAAGGAAACTTTCAGCTTCAGTGTAATGAGCAATGAGCACTTCCTGAATGTGATTTCCCCCTTGAGAGAAAACCTTTGGCCATGATGAGTCAGGTTCATAGAGGACGACGAGAAATTCAGAGAAAAAATATCTCACTCATACATGCATATTATTATTATTATTAGCAAATGATAACATGTATTTATTTTTTATTTAAAGGAGCAGTGTGTCATATTTCGAGCCCTCTGCTGGTTGTGTGCCGAACTGCACATGCAGTAAAAACCAAAACTTGCATGTTTTTTTATTGTCTTTTCAATTAAAACTGGGCGGGGCTAAGCAGATCTAGTTTGGAGCTAATTTTAGGGAAATGAAGACAGCAGTAAACTTTTTAGTGGCGTAGTGGTCGTTAGCACATCTTCACAGGTCCTGGTCGTGGGTTCAAGTCCCGGGCCAAGTTTCCATGTTCTCCCGGCACATGTGTGGGTTTCCTCAGGTTACTGCAGTTTCCTCCCACAGTGTAAAGACATGCACATTAGACTCTAATTTTGCCCTGAGTGTGAATAGTTGGTATGTATACTGGATTACTCATGGTTGGGTTAGGGTTAGGTGGGTTCAAGCCCCACTATCACCGGGTTGTCCCTGCTGTCCCCCCCCCAGTGCCGCTAACTGGGATACCAAAGGCCGGCCGGCCGTGTCTCTCCCTGTCTGTGGTGAGAGGGATGTAAAAGAACCATCGCTGACTTTCATCAAGAGGAGCTGCACAGCCGTCAGCATGTTTCGGCCCTGTGATGGCCTGGCGAACCGTCCAGGGTGTACTCTGTGCCCGCCCAGAGGTGGCCGAGATGGGCGCCAGCCTCCCTGCAGCCCTAATTAGGATTAAAGCAGTTCAGAAAATGAATGAATGAATGATCTCTGCAGCATAGCAGGATTGCAAATGTAAATTTTCCATCACTGATGTGACGTGAGTTGCCTTTTAAGAAGAAAAGGGGTGTGGCTGAGCATCACTTGTTTGAATCTAATTTCAGGGCCAAAAAATGAAAACATGCCCCTTAAAATAAAATAAAATGCATTTTAAAAGGTAATATAGTGAATTAGGGTTTCTTTTAAAGGTACAGTATATCATTATTTCAGGTCCAGACACATTTTTTAAAAACATTACAAACTGCACCTTTAAAAACGCAAAATAAAAATAAAAGCTATTATTGTCTTTATGCATTCTTTTAGTATTGAAACTTGACCTTTAACCCCACAGGCATTTTAATTTAGTGTAAATTTACTTTTCCACTTTGTTTACATTCGTTCAGACACTGAAACAGTCACGCAAACGCAATGCTGCCGCTTTCAGATCATAATGGTTGGACCGTGTGTATTGGATAATTCCTCCTTTCACACTCCCATGATTAAGGCTTTATCGTGTGATGAATCAGACGTCAGAAAGAATTTGGACGAAGCGTTGGACGAGGCTACGGCATGTGCTGATGGCGTCCGCGAGTGTCTCTGATTGGAAATTATATACATGACACGGGGCGGCGTAGCGGTTAGCACGTCCGCCTCACAGCAAGAAGGTCCTGGGTTCGATTCCCAGTCTGGGTTCTGTGTGGAGTTTGCATGTTCTCCCCGTGCTTGTGTGGGTTTCCTCCGGGTACTCCGGTTTCCTCCTACAGTCCAAAAGTATGCACAGCAGGCTCACTGGCTGTTCCAGACCTCCCCTAGGTGTGAGCGTCCAGGCTGTGTGAGCGTCCAGGGTGTACCCTGCCCTCATCCAGAGTCGGCTGAGATGGGCGCCAGCCTCTCCGTGACCCTGATGAGGATGAAGTGGTTTGGAAAATGAATGAATGATATATGACATAAAAACAAATGAGCTGCATTCTGAGCTTATTGTTTCATTATTCCGGCTGTTACTGTGTGTCCGTGAACTGAGGGAGAAAAAAGAAAGTCAGTAACGAGCTGAATCAAGGTCAGGCGGAGGTCAAACTATAAAACTGACAGAAAGACTAAACACATTATGTAATTTAACGGCATTTCCTGATAACTTGCTGCCTCTGCCCTGGAGGTTATGTTTTTGTCAACATTGGTTTGTTTGTTTGTTTGCAACTTTACGCAAAACATTAAGCACAAGTTTTCCTGGATTTTTTTTGGAAGGGGGGAGCACAGCCCGAGTAACACTTTAGATTTTGGAGATGATCAAATTATGGATTGAGGAATTTTTTCAAGGTTTCTTTAACACTGTCAGCTAGAACAATTTTTTAAAATTGTGATATCACTGCAAGCCCAGCAGGGGGAGCTGTGCACTTGTTTTTGTATTTGGGTTTTTCTTCTTTTTTTGGGGTGGAAGGGTGTTTTGGCGGAGGTTTGCGCTCTCTCTCATTCTGAGTATCCTCCTAGTTATAATTTCTATACATTTAATAAAATAACGGCACATACTGTACAATTCATGAAGACTGGAGCTCATTAATCAGGATAAATAACAACAAATATATTCGCAAATAGTTTGTTGGTCCATTTACACAAATTGCGTATGCGGTAAATTACATTTTTTTAAATGTGCAAATTCCAATATAAAGAGACCAGTTTTAAATCACATAATTGTCGTTAAGATTTTAATATTTTAAATATGAATTATATAGTGGTTATCACATCCGCCTCACAACAAGAAGGTTCTGGATTCGGGTCGTGGGCTCGGTGAGGCTGGTTCTGTGTTTTAACCTCATAAAAAATAATTTAAAAAAGACCTCTCTGTGTTGTTGTGTTACCAATAAGCCTGGATGTACCGGTGACGCTGCTTGGTTTACTGATGACGCTGGGGGCGGACATGTGGATTTAACGTCACTGTGTAAACATGGTTCCGGAGGACTCACAGTTAAGAAAACCGTCCCCGGTTTACGGGTAGTTTTGCTTTTTGGAGGTTGGAAATTACAGGTTGAGATCTGGAGTTAAACACAGCAGGAGCAGAAGCGCGCTCTGTAGTTTACGCCCCAGCGGTGTTCATCGACTTACGACCACCGAATCTGCCATGGAGATCATCATTCACTTCTAATTAGGGTCACAGGGGCCCATCTCAGCCGACTCTGGGTGAGGGCGGAGTACACCCTGGACGGCTCGCCAGGCCATCACAGGGCCAACACTAACACAACCATTCACACACACGCTCACACCTAAGGGAGGTCTGGAACAGCCAATCAGCCTGCTGTGCATGTTTTTAGACTGTAGGAGGAAACCGGAGTACCCGGAGGAAACCCACGCAGCACGTGGAGAACATGCAAACTCCACACAGAAACACCCAGGCTGGGAATCGAACCCGGAACCTTCTTGCTGTGAGGCGGACGTGCTAACCGCTACACCGCCGTGCAGACCGGAGATCATCATGAATGACCAAAAAAAATCATGCTGTGCACTGAATTAAACAATAATTCTACACAGATTTGGGGATGAATAATTTTTTTGGCCTGTGCATTTTTACTGTAAATAATTAACTCTTTATTCTGTCCCAGTTTAGGCCGTGCTCGTCGAATAAATCAGCGGAAGTATTCATAAAAATTCTCTATAAAATAAATCTCATTTGTTGTTCTTTGAAATTGTTTCGGTAAAAAAATAAATAAATAAAAATAGAAGTTTTCAGAAACAAAAGCTATTCTATTACACACTCCTGGATCACGTTCCTGCCAAAAAGTAAGCAGCCAAAAAGTAAGCATCATGCTGCATAACAAGCCAATGAGCATCACGGATCGGAAAAGATAATCAGCATCATAATCAATAACAGCCAATCAGCATCAAGAAAAAAAAACCTAAATAACAGCCAATCAGCATCATGAAGCATAACAGCCAATCAGCATTGCAATGCATTTGAATTTCCCCTTTGGTGACTAACAAAGAATTATCTCATCTTATCGTATTTTACATTTACAATCAGCATCAGCAAACATAGCAGCCAATCAGTCCTGCAACACATAACAGCCAATCAGCATCATGAAGAATAACAGCCAATCAGCATCATGAAGAATAACAGCCAATCAGCAGCATGAAGAATAACAGCCAATCAGCATTGCAATACATGACAGCCAATCAGCATCATGAAGAATAACAGCCAATCAGACCTGCAATGCATAATAGTCAATTAGCACAGCGATGCAGAACAACCAATCAGCATCCTGATGCAAAACAGCCAATCATGACGCACAGCACAGGGACATTGAGCCGATGTACAAGTCCATGATCTCTTAAGTACGGAGCTCCGCTATGCTTATGCAAAGAAAAAACCCAGAAAACCGACCTGTTATGTAACTGAGAATAAAAAACTTTAACCGTACGCGAGCGAAACGCTTTCACAACACGGAGCAAAAACATCGGAAATGAAAAACACGGCAGGCTTTAAATCAGGCAGCATCCGGAAAAACGATAAATGTTTACAGAAGCACAAGGTCAGGGCGGATATGAACGTGTGTGTGTGTGTGTGTGTGTGTGTGTGTGTGTGAGAGAGGGGGTTCGAATATAATTCCTATTAGATCATTCTGTAATGTAACGATTGTGATTGGACGCTGGAGAAAAGAAAATACACCGAGGAAAAAACAGAGAGGAAAACAGAAATGAAAGGATAAAAATGGACATGAAGGACTTTCCATAGCAAACACACACACATGCGCACACACACACACACACACACACACACACACACACACACACACACACACACACACACACACA
>JAQNCB010000022.1:47166582-47176877 GCA_030068295.1 Euristhmus nudiceps | reverse complement strand
TTAAAGGATAAATATGGACATGAATGACTTTCCATAGCAAACACACACACATGCGCACACACACACACACACACACACACACACACACACACACACACACAGAACAACGGGAAATCCATACGGCCTATAAACCTCACGTATCGATCCTTATTGCGGTTCGAACAGTGAGGAAAGGAAACAGGACACACACACACACACACACACACACACACACACACACACACACACACACACAAACACACAAACACACACACACTGGAGATTGTTCCCCTTCCTTCTCCAGAACAGACTCACACACAAAGCTACGAGGGCGAACACTGAGGCTGTAACGTGGCGGCGTATAAACACGCTCCGCCTCCCTCCGGCGACAGGACAGCAGGTACGCGGCGCAGCAGGATGGAAGTGTATATATGTGTACGTGTATATCTCATATATAATATATATTTCACTCTTTCTCTCATTTCTGCATATATGTAGACTGATGGAGGAGAAACTCCTGGTTCATCTTCTCTCGCGGTTCACTGGGGGGCGCAGTGGTGGTGGGGGTGGGGGTAGTGGTGACGCTCGCGGAGGAGGTGGTGGTGGTGGTGGTGGCTGCGGTGTTTAGAACAAACGAGCTTTTTTCTTCAGTTCGTTTTTCTTCCACAGAGCCAGACGGTCAAACTGGGCGATGGTCATCCCGAACACCTGGAAGAACTCGTCTGCAGACAGATGCCTCTGAAAAAACACCCAAGAAAAAGATTCGTTCATGTGTTTTTATTAATCTGCTTTACACACAATTTAAAAAAAATCCGACATTGGGTAGAGACAGTGTACACCCTCGCCAGACTACTACTGGGCCAACACACACACACACACACACACACACACACACACACACACACACACACACACACACAAACAAAACTATTCACACCCCCACTCACCCCTAGGGGCAATTTGGAACAGCTAGTTAGCCTAATGTGTACGTCTTTGGACTGTGGGAGGAAACTGGGGTACCCAGAGGAAACCCACACAAGCATGGAAGCTCCACAGAACTGAGCCCAGGACTTGAACCCAGGACCTTCTTGCAGTGAGGCAAATGTACGAACCGCTACACTCCTCCGCTGCCCTTCATTCATTCATTCATTCATTCAGTTTCTGAGCATCTTACTCCTGCTGTCAATACTCTACAGATCTTCATTTTCATGTCAAACCTTTCCATTTAATTGAAATCTAATTCCACTTTTTGTTTATTTTTGTTTATTTTTTGTTTATTTATTTTTTTCTTAAATCTTTTGACTTTGACTGTCAAGTCGCCGTAACTTCTACTTCTGCCTTTTCTTTTTTTTTTTACTGCTCATTTCATCCTCCCAGCCCGTCGTGCACACAACCTTATATGGAGTATTGTGGGTGTGGCCGAATGGTCAGTAGAATTTGCTCTGCAGCAGGAACATGCTTATAGATAAAAAATATAGATTTTTTAGATATATTGATCAGCCTTAAATGACTCCATAGTAAATCCAGAACTTCTCACTGCTCCTATTGTACAGATAGGATAACAGGATGGGACTCGTACCCAGGTCCTTGTTATAGTGAGGCGGACGAGCTAACCACTATGCCACCGAGCTGTGAAAGGCCTTTGGCAGACAAAACTGCACCTGTAGTCCCCGGACGGACCAGCGGTCTGTGACAAAGCTGATTTGTGCCACAACAATAATAGTGTCTGTACCTCTAGTCTGGTGCGGTCCACATCACGCGGTAGCTTCACTCTGACTCTATGTGTCACAGCCAGCATGTCATATGGGTACACCTAGAACACACACATACACACGCACACGCACACGCACACACACACACACACACACACACACACACACACACACACACACACACACACACGGACCACTTGGACACCATCAGATCACACCGTTCCCGTATAGTCTTAAAAAAGCACTCGAATCTAATGCTATAATGGGAATCGAACTCACCTTGTACTCTGTGGAAAGGAAGCGAGAATAAAGAACAAAGTTCAGACAAACACAAACAGAAATATTTGGATTATCACTCTTCACTCAATTCTCACGGTTCATAAAGCAAAGGGGAAAATAATAAATTATAGAAAATATGATATACACTATACATACCTCTCATTGTCCCCCAGGTGGAGTCGTGGTCATCCTCTCCAAGATCCGCTGCCTAGAAAGACAGGAAACAACATTAACTTGAAGGGCACTCAGAGAACACAAACCTTTCTGAAGTTGAAAAAAACAAAAGTAGCAGAAAGTACACAGCACCCCCTGCTGGACCATCCATAATACCACACTTCCATATTATCGCACAATGTTAAAGAATCTTTAAACAATTCCTGGATCCAGAATTTGACCCGGACCATCTTCAAAATCTAACGGAGTGGCGATACTCCACCCCTCCAAAATACCTTTAAAGTCCGTTCAGAACCTTTTGCGTAAAGTTGCTAACAAACTAAAAAAGAAATCAACAAACAAACAAACTAGAGGGACACTCATGGAGTCCAATGTCTCCCCCTAGTGGGTGGCTGATAAACTTTCATTCACACATTATTTGCACTTATTGACCTTAATTGATTTTTCTTCTTTCCAGCATGATCCCGGTACAGACGACCCCCAAAATTTTATGGCTTGTCACTTGTACCACACTATATTCTAAAAAAAATAACTAACTAACTAAATAAATTAATTAAAATCCATGCATAACTTTTTAAATTATATTTCACGCACCCTTACACACAAACTACCGAACATGTAAAAATGTGAAACGCTGAAAATGTAACCTTCTGGTGAAGGTAACAAACCAAACCCAACAAAACCTCAACCCTAACGGCGAGGGAGTTAAATTAGTGTCTGAGTAACACACTGCTTCATAAACCCAGTGTCTACAAGTATGACAGCCAACAAAAACCGTCCGTAGGATGCTTCTGTTTCATTCCCTGAGGTTAAAGGTAACATGCAAATGTAAACACAGGCTTTAATGTCTGGTTGATGTGCCTCTGCGCCATTGCTAGCTTTAATCACCTCTCAGCTAAATTAAAATTCCAATAAACAGTGGGTGCCAATACTTTTTTAAATACATGCTAGCTCAACCTGAATGTCTAATACAGCTGTTAGCGTTTTCCGACTCCTAGCCTGATAATGCAGGCTTTCATTGGGAGACTGGAGGCTGAAAGAGTTTATAACGGAATAATATCCATCGTTACTGACGCAGAAAAGAATACGTGAACACAGATGTTACACCCAAAGCGCACATGTGGTGAGAGATCGGAGACAGATGCAGAAGCTGGATAGGTCACTCTACGCCCTACGCCACCTGCCTCAAATAGCGGGAGAAGGGGTTCGAGAAGGATACTATACCTTGTAGATGCCGTTATGGCCGTAGCCTGGGAGTGAAGCAGACTTATTGTAGGGGAAATCTGTAACAGAGAAGACCAAAGTACTTTAGATTTCATCCCATCTGTAAATCAGAATTCAGAAAGCAGAGTCTGCAGAGCCCCATCTGTCTCGCTGCTGTGCGGCAGATATGATGGTGGATGCAAGATGCACATGTCGCAGCTCTTCATTAACAGAGCAACCAAATGTGGAGGTTTTGCCGCTGCTCTCCCCGCGACTGGGAGGGTTTCCTCTGGGTACTCCAGTTTCCTCGCACAGTCCAAACTGCCTGACTGTAAACTGTCCATTGGTGCGAATGTATGATTGGTTGTTGGTGTTCATACTCGCCCTGTAACATGGCAATTCTCAACCAGTGAGCCGTGGCCCTTGAATGGACCCTAAAGCGCCCTGTAGTGGGCCGCAGAGGCCGTGGTTACCTGTGTACTTGAATCTTCTTATAAATTATTATCATTCATTCATTTTCTGAACTGCTTAATCCTAATTAGGGTCGCGGGGAGGCTGGCGCCCATCTCAGCCGAATCTATGTGAGGGCAGAGTACACCCTGAACAGGGAGAGACACGGCCGGCCTTTGGTAACCCAGTTAGAGGCACTGAGGGGACATCAGGGACAACCCGGTGATAGTGAGACTTGACACCAATAATGACGTATCGGGTAGAGACAAGCATGCTACGCCTCTGTTCGCTAGCAAAGCGATATTCACTCTGGATATATATTCTGATGCAGCAGCAGTAGATACAACGAATCAAGTAGTGGAAGAGCAGATGGACTGGTTACTCACTGGGCTGAGACATGTCTGTGGGCAGGCTGTGTGTGGAAGTCCTGGGGTCGATGTCCGGAGACTGTCCTTCACTCTGACTCTTCAGAAGCGTCCAGCTAATTCTTGTCTACCGACACATGTAGTGGAAAGATCAGTAAAAGACAAATTACTTGGAAAAATTCAGAGAAAAGTATGATTGTTCTCAGGCCTTTTAAAAACTAGCAATGTACCCAGAGAGTGCAGACCCCACCAAGGTAGTGCAATCTCTCAACATATTAAATCCAGGCTTTATTTGCAGTCGCATATTCATTTGGACTTTTACTTCACAATTTTCACAATGTTAAAAAATCCTTTAAAGCCGTTCTGGATGCGGATACTGATCTGGATCCCTAAAATTCAGCCCCTCTTTCATTGGTACAGGAACCACATTTGGTGAAAATTTCGTGGAACTTAATCCTTTCCTTCTTTTTGAGCTACTGTGCTAAAAGACACATAAACGAACACTCAGTCTCTCGTTCACTCATTTGCCGAACCGCTTAATCCGATTAGGGATGTGTGGAGGCCGGAGCCCATCTCCGCCGACACTGAAGTCACACTGAAGCAGAGGTGAAAGTAAGCTGGACGAAATATACAGACCTCTTCTCACGGAACGCACCGGAACGCCTCGGAAAAGCAGCTTTCACCCCCGCATACCATGCAAGCACTTCCTTTTTTCAAGCTAAATTTACAGAAATAAAGGTCAAATTGATGACGACATTAAAAATCGTCTCCAGAATGTGCCTTCTGTGACGTTTTGAACTCGGTTTTAGTGCGCTGGATGAACACTATAATTTGTAAGCGACAGTACTCGCTTACTGTCAGAGGTTGCAACGTGGAGTAGACAGTAACTCCCTGTAGCATAACGTTAATCCAATGTCCACGTGAGCTTTGTTTTTTGGTTTTTTTTTTGCAGACTACAGGGTAGTCATTTTTATAAGATAAACAAATTGAAAATCGCCAATTCATAAATTGTGAGGTTTAAAGTGTCATGAAATACTATGCAAGCAGCACCACTACTTTCCTCAAACAAACACACGTGGAAGACAGAAAACTCAATGCGTTCTTTTTATTGGATGGCTGGTTGCCTAGATCCCCAGACATTGCTGGGTGGTCAGCTGGAGGTCGCGTGGATCCTTTTGATAGCCTAGTGCACGTGAAGGTCAAAAAAAAAGTGAGTGGCGCATCGACAAGGTGCCTGACTATTGACCCCGAGATCGCGAGTTCAAATCCCGTTTAATGCACACAGCCATCCGTGACCAGGAGTCCATGGGAGCTAATTGGCCGAGTTCTTAAGGGAGGGAGGGACAGCATACGCTCACCTCCCTGTCACTCACAGCGATCACCAGCCAATCATGAGCGTCTGAGAGCTCATTCGTATGAGGGGCCAGATAGCACTTTCCCTCCGAGCGTGTTAGACCGCCCCTAAATACACATGGTGCCGCATTTCGAAAGAGGTGGGTGGCTAGCATCGCATGTCACGGAGGGGGCGTGTGCATGCTTTCACCCCTCCCTGGTCGGTGGTGGTCGTATGATAGGGAAGGCAATACGTGATTAGTGGGATTTGGATAGATGAGGGAGAAAATAGGGAAAAATAAAAAAAAGAAAAGAAAAATTGATTTGATTTTGGAGAGAAAGTGGGATGACGAGCAGGTTGAGGAACAGAGAGCGGAGGAAGCACACGGTGCAGGCTATGCAGTAGACCAGAGATGGACCGTGAAGTCTATCCTTCTGTCAAAATGGCTGACAGTGTTACTAGACCGGAACACAACAGTAGGCTGTATGATTTGTTTGTGTAGTCTACACTTGCTGTAGGCAAGCCTGTGTGCAGCTCACAGTGAGAACACTGCTGCAGAAGGAAACCCGCGTACCCAAATGAATCTCTGTTCTGAGCCCAACTTGAACCCAGGACCTTCGTGCTGTGAGGCAGACGTGCTAACCACTATGGCACCACGCCACCGCCACACACATCGCCCATCAGCAATCTGAAAACCTTTCCCCCTTCGTGGGGGTAAATATTGATATTCAAAAAAGGGCAGCGGTGGTTCAGTGGTCAGGGTTCTGGGTTACTGAACAAAAGGTTGGGAGTTCAAGCATCAACTCCACCAAGCTGCCCCCATGCTGCCACTGTTGAGTCCTTGAGGATGGCCCCGCCCTATAAACCCTACAGAAGTAATTATTTTAACTCATTTATAAATTATAAATAAAATAAATGTATTAATTGACCACTAAAGCTCGGGCTGGTGATCTGGAACGCTAGCAGAGTTTCGATGTAGCATCTCCCCAGGGCTCCGGCTAAACCCACCAAAGTCCGAAGTCACGCCCATCTTCACATGTAAACGCTGATCTGACTGCAGGTTCATGCACAGTAAGGTAATGTATGAGCAGGAAGACACCGGAGCATTTGATTGGATATTTCCCAGTCAGCTGCCGGGCAGTGATTGGTTGGAATGTTTACAGGATTCCAGAGGCTACGGATTCATGTAAACCAATATAACGGATTGTGGAAATAAAGTCACTATTCCCAGCTTTAACTGCATACTTAATTACCAAACTTTAACAAGCAGATTCTATAATTAATTATTAAATTAATTAACCTGATCAATAACAGAAGCAGCGTACGTCGTTACACTGCACAAGCTTAATTCGTTCATTCATTCGTTCATTTTCTGAATCGCTTAATCCTGATTAGGGTCGCGGGGAGGTTGGCGCCCTCCTCAGCCGACTCCAGGCGTGAGACTAACCTGGACAGCTCGCCAGGCCATCGCAGGGCCATTCACAGACATTTGGAACAGTCAATTGTGGGAGGAAACCAGAGTACCAGGAGAAAACCCACACAAGCAACATGCTTGCAACATGTAATCTCCACAGAGAATCGCCCGAGCAGGGAATCGAACCCAGGCCTTCTTGCTGTGAGGCGGACGTGCTAACCACTACGCCACCATGCCACCTGTAGTATTACTCATTAATCATGATGATAACAACAAGAAAAAAAAACAACATCAAATAAAAACAACAACAATAATAGTAACAAGCGTCATGGGGGAATATGTGGTTAGCATGTCCGCATTACAGCAAAAAGGTCCTGGGTTCGAGTCCTGTGCTCAGCAAAGGTATTTCTGTGTGGCGTTTGAATGTTCCCCTTGTGTTTGTGTGGGTTTCCTCTGGGCACTCCAGTTTCCTCCCAGAATCCAAAGACATGCACATAAGGCAGAATCATATTACAAAAAATGTATTTTGAAGTATTTTAATTGTCTTTAGTGTCACTCCTGCCCTGCGATGGTCCGGTGAGCTGTCTAGGGTGTACCGTGAACTCGCCCAGAGCCGGCTGAGATGGGCTCCAGCCTCCCTGTGACCCTAATTAGGATTAAGCGGTTCAGAAAATGAATGAATGAATGAATAGTATCACTGCTACCTGATAATAATAACATCCTCTTAGAATAACACAGGGCTCCCATGTGTACACGGACGCCAGAGGGACGGAAGGATGGACGCGCGCTATAGCTTTTTTTTTCTAATCGGAATTCGATGGTTAGACGCTTTTTCCTTATCAATGTTGCTCCGCTCACAACAATAATGATGATGCTGATGGTGATGATGATGATCAAACAGAGCTCCTACCTTTCTGTCCACATCATCTCCATCTTGCCAGGAGGTTCTGGATGCTGTGAAAGAAAAGTGTACAATCCACCAATCAGCTTCCACCAAAAGCCCAAACAGTAAATGCACAGTCAGTTTTGAAGACAAAGACGAAAAGTAGCATGCAGCGTGCTTCACAATTAATTCCAACGGCAAAATAAACACATTTATAATGTCACAGAAAGAATATCATCTCCAGCACTGATTCTCAAACATCAAAAAGGAAAACGCTGACTTGAGAAACATACTAAACCAAAAACACATTTCAGGAGGAGAAATACAGCACAAAGGGGGAAAAAAAGGAATAAAAAGTGTAAAAATGACCAGAATGACTCATAATATTACCAACACACCAGAGTGATCTGTACACAAGGCTTACAGCGATCAGTATGAGTTACACAGATGTCTTCCACTGACTAGCCAAAGCCATTACGATGAGTCACACACATAAACAAAAACACACACAGGACCAATATCAAAGGCACATGAGCACAGTACAGTCAGATGCTGTCGATAGAAGCATGGATGGATGGATGGATGGATGGATGGATAGATGAAGCCATGTATATGTATATCAACAGTGTGTTTCCATGTCAGATCTGATGATTTGTAAAAGTAGAATGAAACAGTTTGATGCAGAATACCCCTGGATTTTAAGAATGTCACCGCTCCACCAAAAATCCGAGTTTTGGTTTAGGTACTATAATCACCAGCATGTGTTCCTGTCCGTCCATCTGTTTGTGGCCAAAATTCTGACCACACCCATGCGCAGATTTTCACTAAACTTGGTGGAAGCACTTCCCCACCACTTTTCCAGAAGTGATTTGATTTTGGAATGTCAAGGTCAAAGGTCAAGGTCAGAAAGCGGGCACAAATTTTGGGTGAAAGGGCTCTTGTTATTTTGAATAAGCCATAAGACATGCCGTTACTATGGAGCACTAATAGGTATCCATGTAGGGACTTTCTAATAAGGCCACTACCTTTGACCTTGAGCGACCTTGAAAGGTCAAACCCCATCCATGAGTTAGTTTCTCATTCATTTGTTCGTCGCGGCTTGTCATGGTACCGAGCGTAATCTGGGGACGCGTCATCCTAAACACTTACTGGCTGTTAGAAACCACTGACACTGGAGACTCCTTTCTTAATGTACGGTAAATACGCATTTCATCTGCTGTACGAGTCACTGTGAACGATCCATTATTATGGATCCTATAACGCATTTGCTCAAACACTTTAATACTATATCAAGCTCTGATTTGCAGCCGTGTTACCGTCAGGGCTGCTGTTTAACAAAATTCATCGACAACCTCTGACCAATCATGTTCAGAATCCTGTGGTGATGTTTACCGCCAAGGTTTGTAAACACACTTTCCTGGGGCACTCTAAGGCCAAATCTTTGTGTCAGTACTTTTAGTCGCCACGAAAGGTATGCGGTTAAGTATTTAGAGCTCAGTCTGAAATGGAAACCTCAAAACACCAAATGAAAAGGTCAAAGGGCACCAGGCACCATGAGAGCACTGGCATCGTGCAACAGAGCATGCACAAGAGTGATGGGTATAGCACGCAGATCGGACTGTACCATGCTGTTTGTAGATAGGGGGTTTTCTATAGATATTATCTTTGGCTTTATTATCTGGAATGGAAAACAGAGAGAGCATGACAGACGCAGAGATGACAGAGAGAGAGGGAGAGGGAGAGAGAGAGAGAGAGAGAGAGAGAGAGAGAGAGAGAAGAACCATGTAAAGGAAGCATGAGTTAGCAGTTACTGAAGGATGGATTGAAGTCAGGACAGCAGAAGGGTCATGACGAGCCGAAGAACTTCTGTCGCTGTATTAGATTCAAAACTTCAGACTTCTTGTAATGTGCAATGATTGTGAGACGCATGCGATGGCGAAATATTTTTGCAATAAGTACATCATCTCCTCAAGGCAACATCGGACCGGATGCCACCTGACATCGCGATTCAAAAACGCCTAAAAACTGGTGGCAGAAATTTACGCACGGAGACTCTACACACCGAGACCGAAATGGGCTTTTTTCCTGAGTGACTGATGATGTCATCCAGCAATGATGAAGATAATCATTATACACATGCTCTCAAGAAAGCAGAAGTTTTGTGTACACCCGTTGATGGAATGCAGGCTACCTTTGACCTTGATGACCAGGATGCTTGACATCAAGAATTAAGTGGAAATAGGGTAGTGGTGGCTCAGCAGGGCAGGAGGTACCATCGAGCTGCCACTTTCGAGCACTTGAGTAAGGACCTTATCCCTCAACTGTTCAGCCGCATAAATTAAATTTTAAAATTGTAAGTTGCTCTTGTTGGGGCGTCCACCAAATACTAAAAATGTCAGAAATAAAGCAGTTTTCAAGGTAGAAAGAGAGCCTAAGTCCCGCCCCTTCCACTACTGCATCATGGGAAGCTTACTTGGGAAAAACACCAAGACGAATATATATA
>JAQNCB010000022.1:47064747-47076446 GCA_030068295.1 Euristhmus nudiceps | reverse complement strand
ACACACACACACACACACACACACACACACACACACACACACACACACACACACACACACACACTCACAGCTAGGGGTGATTTGGACTGTAAGAGGAAACGAGAGTACCCAGAGGAAACCCAAGCACGCATGGGGAGAACATGTAAACTCTGACTCGAACCCCAGGGCCTACTTACTGACCACTATTCCACCGTGCCAACCCGACCTACTGGTGGGTTAATGAGCTCCACCTTCTCTTCCTCCACAATCATGGCTGAAGTGCCCTTGAGCAAGGCACCAAACCCCTAACTGCTCTCCGGGTGCCCCAATGTGTGTGGCAGCCCACTGCTCCGAGTGTGTGTGTGTGTATGTGCTCACTGTTACGTGTGTATGTGTGTGTGTGTGTGTGTGTTCACTTTGGATGGGTTAAATGCAGAGGCAATAATTTCCCTTGCGGCATTAATACAGTATATATTAAAAGAAAGAAGGGGAAAAACATGCTCTATCTTAGTAAGACGAGCTTGATGCAGCTGCTCCACAGCGCTAACTAAGCAAACTTGAGAAAAGCTCAATCTTGGAATCATGTACCATGGAAGATTTGATGGTGAGATCAGAGTCAATATGACATATCGTTTCATCCAACATCCAGAGTGCGGGAATGATAAAACACACACACACACACACACACACCATTCACAATAATAAAACAGGCAGAGCGGCTGCGCTTAAAGGCGAATCTGCGTAACTGGCCTTCACAGGCAGAGATGACAGTTTACACACACACACACACACACACACATACACACAGACCATCTCAGTATATACATGACAGAATAAAGCCAATAAATGATCAGCTCCAGATGTGTAACACTCACCGGTGCTCATGGTGGCGCGCAGATCCGTCTCTTCACTCCGGTTACACTGCTGCAACAGAACTGATCAGCTCAGAGAGCGCATCTCTCTCTCTCTCTCTCTGTGTGTGTGTGTGTGTGTGTGTGTGTGTGTGTGTGTGTGTGTGTGTGTGTTTCTCGCTATCTGTCTGTCTGTCTCTCTCTCTCTCTCTCTCTATCTCTCTCTCATACACACACAAGGTCAGTCCAAAAACGCGCACGGATCCGAGCAGTCCCAGTCCAAGTCGCGGTGTTGCGCTCCGGAGCGACACAGTACAGTGCAGGTCCTGCGTAACAGAAGAAGGCAGAGTGTGTGTGTGTGTGTGTGTGTGTGTGTGTGTGTGTGTGTGTGTGTGTGTGTGTGTGTGTTATTGCGCTCCGCATGGGCGTGTGACGGCGCCGCGCTGCGCCTCTGCATCAGCAGCACTCTCAGCTCCTGAGTGCGCAAGGCATCACGGGAAACTGAGTACCAGGGAAACATTATAGAAGATGATGGGGAAAGTGTTTCAGAGACCAGTTTATTAGTGACACCTGACAACAGGTGGAGAAAGAACGAGAAACCCGCACATTGACATGCACACACACCCAGGCAGTGAGGGGAAACGTCATGAAAGGACTGAGCTTAGTTTAGATTTTGTCGCCCCCACGAGCTGAAAGTGTAAAAGGGCACGAAGGGTGGATATGGTGAAGGTGCATTAGGGATCAGCACCATCAGCATTATCACCACCACCACCACCACCACCATCATCATCATCATCATCATCATCATCATCATTATAATACTCAGCTTCTTCAGCATTGTTTTTATCATCATTGTCATCATCATTGTCTTCATCATCATCATCATCATCATCATCATCGTTATTATCAGCAGCATCATATAAGCCTCTTACTCCTCCCATTCCTTTCATTTTTACATCAGCAGCAGCATCACCATCATTTTCTTCTTCCTGATAATCATCATCATGATCATCATCATCATCATCATTATTTCATCATCATTATTATCATTACCATCATCATCCTCTTCCTCTTCCTGCTCCTCCTTTAATTTTTACATCATCATCAGCAGCATCATCATCATTTTCTCCTTCTTCGTCTTCTTGCTCATCATCATCATCATCATCGACAACAGTCGTTATCATCATTCTTCTTTAACTTCTTTCATCTTTTACATTATAATCAGTAAATTCATCATCATGATAATATCTCTTCTCTGTTTTCATCATCATCATCATCATCATCATCATTATCATCATCATTCCTCTTCCTCCTCTTGCTTATCATTCTCTTCTTCTGATTTTTGCACACATTTGAGCGATATAAACTACTACTACTACTACTATAAACAATACAATGTATAAATGGGCAAAAGCTTAATGTAATTACATAAAAATGGATAAAACCCTAAAGAGTCTGTAATGAAGGAGATTTGTTTTTGTTATTTTCTGTACATTACCATGAGCTGAGATCTGAGCACAGGATATAAAACATGGTGTAAAGAGAAGTTCCTAAGCAAGTCAGTATTAATACAAATAAAAATAAATAATAATAAAAACAAAGGGAATCAAAAGACAGAAAAAGGGAGAAAAGAGGAAGAGAGAGAGAGAGAGAAGGGAATAGAATAAATAAAATGTAAATAACCAAATAAATTAAAAGGAGATGGAGTTGCGAGTTGTTATTTTACTCTTAATAATAATTTGCGTTTAGTTTGTAATGTAAAAAGTGTAAAAAAAAAATAAAATAAACAAACGAACAAAAAAACAAAAACACTGCATGTAGGAGGCGGTCATGCAATGACGTCATATTCGGGCGACGGCGAATCAATATGGCGACTCAGTGAGAGGAATGAGGGAGCAGAAAGTGAAGATACTGTGGAGTGGAACAGGAATAATAACATTAATAGAGTGAAGTGTGAGAGACATGGAGCAGGATGGAGAGGTGGAAGTGATTATTTCTGGTGAAGAAGAGAGAAATGTACCCCACTGTCCACACGGTGAGTGAGTGAGTGAGTGAGTGAGTGAGTGAGTGAGTGAGTGTGTGAGTGTGTGAGTGTGTGTGTACAGTATATAGTTTTTTTTTAACACTTTCTGCCCTGTTCTATTACTTATTTACTAATAAACATCTACAATTCCATCCCTTTTTATAAATTGTTTACTGATATTCAGACTTGTTTACTTGCCAGTAGTTAGATATTTAATTAAGATAATCATTCCAGAATAATAAACTTACATAAACATTTACTAAATTTCATCATTACGTGCTTGTTTATGTACATATTTTGTATTTATTAATTATTAAAAAATAGTTGGTGGGGTGTCAGTGCGGATACAGTAGTGTCACATTGGATGATGTGGTTGGATGTACATGCGTAGCATTTTCCCCTATTTTTTTTTTTTTTTTGGTAATGAAATAGTTATTACCCACCTCTGAACCATTCTCTGAGACCACAGACAATCGGCAAAACTGGACCAGTGGACACCCATCCCATCCCAACCCGGTCCGGCCGTTAAATCGAGGGTCAGGTGTTTTAGTATCCTTGTGTATTTATCTTTTATCGTGTGTCTGATGAACCAGTACGTTTTTGTGAGCAGAAACCTCCAGACTTACTAAATGTTTGATCATTCAGATTTTTTTTGTGGTACTATTAATAAATTGTACATTATTAGCCAGAAAGGCTTCCTCTATCAGTTTAGTACAATAGAATTGCAACCTTTTATTTTTTTTTTTTTTTTTTTTTTTTGTTTTTTTTTTTTACCCACAGTGGAGCTTCTTAATTGTAAAACTGCACATTTTAATAAAATTTGAACCCTCTCCTGAATGTGAAATATGAAATATATTATATGCAAGCTTTATTAGTAAATTTAATGTGATAGGAGTTGATTGTGGGTTTTTTTTGCTGTGATTAATACAGAGTAATAAAACATTAATACTGTTTTTATGATGTTAAAGCAGTAAAGCAGGGGGATCAGGTTGACACTGGGAACCTCAGATACGTTTCTCATCCTCACGTTGGATTTTGATCTTCTGTTCTGTATGCTGCAGGGCCAACGGTGTTGTTTCAGGTCATGTGCAGAGGAGAGAAGAGTGGGAAGAGATTTTACGCCTGTTCTGCGTGTCGGGACAGAAAAGACTGCAGCTTCTTTCAGTGGGAGAGTGAAAAGGTAAAGGGAGACTTCACCTTGTTTCTGGTGATGTACAGTCATCCCTCGCATTAATCGCGCTTCAGGTTCTGCGGCTTCAGTGCGTCGCGGATTTTTTTTGAATATTCATCAAAAAATAAAAATAAGAAAAATATAGAAAATGTTCAGGAAAATGCCGCGGGGGGTCGCGACTGACTCGAATTTGGATCCCAGCCTCTTCTTCTAATGCTGGGAAATTCGTCTCGACCAATCAGCTTGCGAGATTTCAAAGCTACGTCCCAAACCCAGTCGGTAGTGAACTTGCAACCTTTCCCTTAACTTTTTCACTATTAAATAGGGAAAGACAGCAAGTTCACTACTGACTCCGGTTTGGGACTCGGCTCTGAAATAACAGCATTCGTTTGACAGAAAAGGCGGAAGTCAAGGCATTTCTTCCACTTTATTTACATCTATGTACAATTACGCATATGTATTTTATATTATTTATATTTTATTTACATCTTATGCATTTAATTGTTATTATATGCATTTAATTGTTATTATAAGCATTTATAGTGTTGAATATGTATTTATTGATATTATATACACATATACATGTACGTATACGTCAGTCAGGGGGGACGATCCTACTTCACGGAAACTCGGCGTTCGTGGCGGGTCTCGGTCCACATTAACCACGAAACTTGAGGGATCCCTGTATTTATTTACAGCCAGAGAGTCGCATTTTAAAGCTTACTGTGGAATTAATAGAAGCATGTGAGAGCTCCAGTGCTTTTATTCTGGTGGATAATTCCATTACTACACTCACTCATTTGCCAAACCGCTTAATCCTACCGCAGTCACAGGGAGGCTGGAGCCTATCTCAGCTGACAGTGAGTGAAGGTGGGCAGCACATCGAACAGTTTTCCAGACCAGTGCAGAGCCAACACACTCGCACTCTCACCTAGGGGAGGTTTGGAACATCCAGCCAGCATAATGTGCATTTCTTTGGCCTGTGGGAGGAAACCGATTTACCTGGAGAGAACCCACACAAGCGCAAGGAGAGGAAACTCCACACGGAAAGGTCCGAGCCCAGGACTCGAACCCAGAACCCATTTTGCTGGGAGGTGGACTTGCTCAGCCCTGTGCCTCCCTCCGTTAATACACATCAGATTGAATGGCTGCAGCAACGTAAATAGGTTTACTTTGAATATTTTGTTTTAAATGTTGAATTGTTTCAGGTATCAGAGGGTCGTCTGCATGCGCGAGAGGAGCAGAACCGGCTGACGAGGCCCCCGTTCACGCATTCAGAGTTCTGCTCGAGGTATGTGAGAGACAGCGTACGGTGTGTACAGTGCGCCACTGCAGACCGTTTGAGTTGGACGTGAGCTTCTGTCTCTTTGCTCAGATGTAAAGATAACCAAATGGAGACGTGTGGGTGGTGCTAGAGAAAATGCACACCTCTGATTGGTGTGACAGAATCGTCCTGATGGATATCAAAATCTCATGAAATTTACTTTTTATATATTTATGAACGGCGGCACGGTGGTGTGGTGGTTAGCTTGTCCACATCACAGGAAGAAGGTCCTGGGTTCGAGTCCCGGGCTCGGCGAGGGTGTTCCTGTGTGGCGTTTGTATGTTCTTCCTGTGATAGCATCAGTTTCCTCCCACAGTCCAAAATCATGCACATTAGGCTAATTGGCTGTTCCCTAGGTTTGGGTGTGAATGGGGGTACTCAGTCTTCTCCCAGAGTTGGCTGAGATAGGCTCCATCCTCACCATGACCTTAGTATGATGTTGTACAAATGAAGGGAGGGTGTGGTATGTTTTTGGCCATGGGAGCTAATTGGCCGAGCTCTCATGGGAGGGCGGGATATACTCCTCTGTCACTCAGAACGATCACCAGCCAATCCATGTGCGTCTGTGGGCTCATTCGTACAAAAGAGGTGGATAGCGCTTTCCCTACAAGTGTGTTAGAATGGGTCTGAATGTGCATGCACAGCAGTTCATAAAGAGGCGGCTGGCAGCATCGCGTGTCATGTACGGAGCTTGTGTGTGCTTATGCCCCTCCCTGATTGTAGGTGTTTGTATGTGACAGGAAGGAAACATTGAGGGCTGGGAATCGGATACGACTCTAAATGGTGACGATTACATTTTTTATTCATGTGCTTCATTCAAATTAAAATTAGGATAAAATCCAAAATGGCTGCCTGTGATGTACACCATGCACCAGATGCTTAATTAGCCTATAGACACCATGTGACTCCTCAAATTTACATATTTATTCACAAAAAAATGATATCGATCCATGAATTTAATTTAGCTTTTACTAAACATCTGTATACCACCCCCTCCAGAGAAGCTCGTCCTTGATCAGGGTACAGATCGTACCATTAGAGCAGGGTGTAAAGCGTTTCCCATCACTCCCGTACCAGGTTCAGGGAGTTCGTTACACTGCCGCTGGATCAGAGAAGGTTTTGTGTGGACTGTCAGCTGCTGCTCCTTCCTGCCGAACGGAGCACTCATGCCTCGCACCAGGCGCTTCCTGATGACATCACAGCGGCACGGCTGAGGAGGCCCAGTCTGTTGCTGCGTGCTTTGGAGAATAAGAAGAGCAATGCGCAGTACCTGTTTGCTGACCGCAGCTGCCATTTCCTTCTGGATGTTCTGTTTGGATTTGGATACCAGAAGTTTCTTTGCATCGGGACGCCGCGGTGAGTATAAAACATACCTTGTTTCAAGATCATCGGAGTCAAATTTTCTATATTGAGTTGTCAAGACTCATCAGAGTGATAACTGAATGAAAATGGCATAGGATCACCAAATCTGGTGGATGGGTTTCCTTCAGGAAGGTCTCGGTTGAGATTGTATGTGGGTGACCTTGACCATGTTACAAGGTCATAGCAGTCAAGTTAGTGAAATTTATATTTTGTACTTGTTACATTTATCTTATCCAGAGTGTGTTCTCATTTTACAGACAGCTGAGCAACTGAGGGTTAAGGGCCTTGCTCAAGGGCCCAACATTGGTGACACTGGGAATTTAACCGCCGACCTTGTGGGATCCTGTTCATGTGCTGAGTTCCACAGGATCACCAGATTTGTTGCAGGGGTCACCCTCAGGAAGGTCCTGGATAGGATTGTACATGGGTCACCTTGACCTTATGTCAAGGCCACAGCAGTCAACTTAATGACTGATGGTGGGCGGAGTGGGAGCTGTAGAAATCAGTTCCGTCCGTCTGTCCGAGCAAATTGTGAATGTGATAACTTTGGAAGGAAATTGGATCGGATCACCAAATTTGGTGTATGGGTTCCCCTCAGGGCTGAATAGGACGGGATTGTATATGGGTCACCTTGATCTTGTTTCAAGGTCACAAGGTCACTTTTTATGTATTGGAAGTATCACATGGTCCTGCAGGCAGGAGCGCCTGAATCCTTGTGCTCTATTTTTTTTTTCACTACTGAATCACAGATTGCATGAGTTGATAAAGATCCGGAGCACCAAAGACCAGACGAAGCCCATGAAGAGCTTATTACTGGATATTGATTTCAGGTAAATGCATGTTTAATAAAAATCCTGGAATTATACAGTTTAAAAAGTAAGTTAAGATGTGTATAAACCAGTAAACTTGGTCATATTGTAGAATAACATTAAGCCAACCTTCCTTACCTGTTTATTTGTTTAATATTTACGTATGCATGTGCGTGGGCGTGCGCATTTTCATCGATGTGAAAAGAATCGTGTGTGATGTTGATCTTTTCCCTCTTGTAGATATTCCCAGTTTTACACACAAGATGAATTTTGTCATTATAACATGTTTAATCATCACTTCTTTGACGGAAAGGTAAAAGATTGCGTGATTTTATATAAATCTGTACATACAGTTTATAAACTCTGGCGTTAAACTGATATTTGTCCGATTTCCTATCTGTACAGGAAGCAGTGGATGTTTTCCTGCACTTCCTTTCAGAAGAAGGTGGTGAGAAAGTGGTGATGGTTGCAGATCCACCCTTTGGAGGTTTGGTGAAGCTTCTAGGCCATACGTTCTCAAAGATATCACACACATGGAGGAGTCTACAGGGAATTGGTGAGTCTGAAGATGGATGTGTCTAAGGCACAAGTAAGGCCCCCCATTAGTTTTTAAATGGAACGTGATGGTGCATTTTCCATCGTGGAGCGCTGGTTTACAAAAATAAAAGTGGTCTGAATGGTGTGCAAACTTCTGCACTCAGCTACACACACGCAAACTCGGGTTCAAGTGGAGTGGCGAGACAGTATATACACTCACTCCCTCCCTCCATCATGATGAACCCTCAGTTCTTCCTGTGCCCCGTCCTGTAGAGAGCAGCGTCTCGGAGATGCCTATGGTCTGGATATTCCCGTACTTCTTTGAACCGAGGATCCTCGACTGCTTCCCAACCTTCACCATGTTGGATTATCAGGTAATAAATAAGGACACAAATACCAAGTCTTTGAGCCACTCAGACGTAGGTAAGAAGGGTTTACATGCATTTTTTCCTGCCCGTTGATGGAAGGAAGGATCGGTCTAGCAGTGCTAGAGCATCCGAGAGAACGTGGTGCAGTGCAGGATATGATAAGTGCATCGAGGTAGCAGGGTGCACGTCCATTTTTGGCTTTGTAGGAAAACATTCATGTTTTGAATCTAATGCGAACAGCTACAGGAAGCCAGTGGAGAGAGATCATAGCAGCGGAGTGGTGTGCTTTTTCACGATAAGCTTTGTTGTGAAGGAAAAAAGAAGGAATAAATCCGTACCCAGGTGGTGACATTGTACTGCGAATGTTGGTAACAGTGTAGGCACATGCAGGAAACATTAAATACAGAGGTAATTTGCATATGAATAAACAGTGGGACATGCTGATGTTCCTCTGATGGATGTGAACAGGAGTTCATATCATGTATAGATGTGCCGAGCTTATTTTATTCAGAAGTGCTGGTTTGTTAGTTTAGTATCTGTATACTGTTATTTTTGCTATTATCTTGTCTTATATGAACTGGGGGATTCATGTCCTATACTCATGACTTCGTGCACTCAGGAGTCTATTGCAACTGGCTAATGCAAACTATTTAATGCATTTTTGCAGGTTGCAACTTCAAAAATGTAAATAAAAAACACCAGATAATGAAAATATCCACCTTCTCATGTGTAACAGGAGAGTTTGGAACACTTGCCGATCATTTCACGTTAAATAACTTGGCAAAAATGCTTTGGGAAAGCTTTACAAAGAACAACAGCTGGTGTTATTCGATTATTACATCAAAATGTATTGAAATGAGGATCAGTTTTTAACCCAGTGTCAGTCAGAAGGTACGAGTGTTACATCATCACAGATTTTTGTTGCTGCAGGTGGATTATGATAACCATCCTCTGTACAAACATGGGACAACGGGACGAAAGCAGTCCCCAGTGCGCCTGTTCACCAACCTCTGTCCCAAACACATCGTCCTGCCAAAGGAAGAAGGCTACAGGTCACCCTGAGCACACACACATCAGTACATTAACCCATCCTTTATACAGACAGCTTCATGGTAAATTCTAAAAACTCTGAATCCCATCCACGTCTTCAGGTTCTGCAGCATCTGTGAGAGATATGTCTCAGCTGAGAACCGACACTGCCCCGACTGTAACACCTGCACATCCAAGGTACAGCTCAGGGTGTTCTATTAATAAAAAACAACATAAAATGTAAAAAAAATACCAAATGGCTCCTGAGTGGCGCATCAACCAGGTGCACAAATATCAACCCAGAGAGGTTCGAAATCCAGGGTGACGGCACTGCCTTCCGTGACCGGGAGTCCGCGGGAGATCACTGTCCGAGCTCTAACGGGAGGGAGGGAGGGACGGCATACACTCACTTCTCTGTCACTCACAGCGATCACCAGCCAATCATGGGCCTCTGTGAGAGCATTTCGTACGAGGTGGCGAATAGCGCTTTCACTCCAACTACACATGCGCAGCAGTTCGTAAAGAGGCGGGTGGCAGCATGGCGTGTTACAGAGGGGGTCTGTGGTGGTCGTATGACAGGGAAGGCAAAACTCAAAGAGTGAGAATTGGATACGACTAAGTTGGGAGAAAATGGAGTTTAAAAAAATACCAAAGATAAACTTTTTTTCCCCCCCAGAATGGACGAGCGTGGAGGCACTGCGCTGAATGTGGAAAGTGTGTGAAGCCCTGTGAGTGTTACTGCTTTCTTTTAAAGAATGAACCCAAAACAATCTGTCAGTAATTCAACATGTGTTTAGCTAAAGCAAGAGCTGCCAGGTTATATATATCCCTGTTATCATGTCTTAGCATGGCGTCACTGTTCCTCCTGCGCTCGTTGCGTCCTTCCAGATCATCGCTGTGGACAAACCGGCTGCTACAACTGTGGCGATCCGGGACACAAACACAAAGCCTGTCCTGCCAAACACAAGAGGAAGTGAGTGTCCTCCCAGCGCTAACGCTAACGTGTTTGTGTGTCAGTACTACATGTTTACCGATATCTGAACCTGACCATGTTTTCATTTACAGTCGGTTACAGAAAGCTAAAGGAAAAATACAGAATGCTAAACACAGCCGCAACAAGCACACCGCCAAGAGAAAGAAAAATGCTCACGGGAAGAAGAAAAAGGTCACATGATTACTCACTGCATCTCACACTGAATACCGTGAGAAGGGAGCACTGATGGACATGTAAGGACCAGGGCAGGATTCAGTGGGCGGAGACTTAAAAAATAAAAATATACACTTATAACCTTTCTTACTTCGGTGTCTTTGGTGATTGTTAGTCAGTTATACAGGAAGCACAAGGTCAACTGTGCTTTACCCATCAAAACTCGTTATAATGTGAGGATAATGTTCGTTTATCTGCCACTACGAATGTTTTACTTCAATCACGTCTACAAACATGGCAATATAAAATCATCATCTTCTGCTTGGTCCGGGGTCGGGTCATGGCGGGAGGAGCAGCCTAAGAAGTGAGGTCTAGACGTGCCCCTCCCCACCCACTGCGTCCAGCTCTTCCACTGAGGTGTTCCCAGACCTGCCGAGAGACATGGTCCTGTCAGCTATCGAGCAGATCAAGAACATGCAGGAATAAAACTGAACTGAGGTTTATTCCGAAACAAACACACACACAGAAAGACTCACAGACCACCACTCAGACTCGCACATAAACAAAGATATGTAAGCCGCTCCAGCATGATATGGATTCATTTGGAAATGTAGCACTTAGATATTGATATATTTATTATAGCAGTTGAGTTGTTCAGTTATTTAATGAATGATAAATACATTTTGACAGTTAGTCTCAGAGTTGTTTACAGGGTTTTCTCCTGGACTACCCAGAAAAGAAAAACACTTTACAACATAATTTAGTTTATTTATACAGCAGATTATTATTATTATTATCATGATTAATAATTCATTTGGATACAGTGCAAACATTTACCA
Organism: Euristhmus nudiceps; assembly: GCA_030068295.1. NCBI lineage: Eukaryota > Metazoa > Chordata > Actinopteri > Siluriformes > Plotosidae > Euristhmus > Euristhmus nudiceps. Next base: position 47,065,007 of record JAQNCB010000022.1, on the reverse strand, counting down.
AAGCAGTATTATTATAAAACACTCAATAAAAGGTAAACAAGCAGAAATTAATTTATCTTGAATAAAATTGGACCCAAACCAGAGTGTCTGGTTCTTTATCGTAACCAGATCCCAAACTCCAAAGTGTGTGGTTTCCTTCTGTCAACTGGACTGGAATTTTGGTCGAAGACGTTTCGCGACCTGTCCAGGGAGCTTCTTCAGTTCTAAAAACTCATGCAGGCAACCAGAATTTATACTCTGTGGTTCAGGACTCTTCCTAA
>JAQNCB010000022.1:47029795-47042934 GCA_030068295.1 Euristhmus nudiceps | reverse complement strand
TATAGTGTTGAATATGTATTTATTGATATTATATACACATGTACGTATACGTCAGTCAGGGGGGTCGATCCTACTTCACGGAAATTCTGTGTTTGCGTCGGGTCTCGACCCCCATTAACCACGAAAAGTGAGGAATCACTGTATTATATAAATATATATATCCTCCTCCTTAAATCCCACTCATGTAATGATAATAGTAAATGATATGTTTACTCACTGACTCATTTGTCAAGCCACTTAATCCTAAAAGGGTCGCTGGGAGGCGATTTCAGCCGATATTGGGCAAAGACTGGGGGATACACCCGGAACAGCTCACCAGACCATCACAGGGCCAACATGAGGGGGAATATGGAACAGCCAATTCAGTTACAGAGTAAAGAAATGCAGTTTTGCATCCAATGAGAAGTGCGGAAAGCAGTATGTGCAATATATACAGTATGTGCAATATGTACAGTCAGAGGCAGTTATGTAGCTATAAGGGAGGTGTAAAAGATTGGAATAGTCCTGTACAGATTATGTACAGATTATGTGCAGGTTACGTGAGCGGTTAAGTACAGATAAGGGCAGTGTAAACGTTGGGAATAAATTAGCATTAATTTACAGAGGAGCAATATACAGATGTGCCATATTACCATACAGAAGAGCAAACATACAGATGTAATAAAGATAAAGATAAAGAGATCTTTATTGTCACTGTTGTATAACAACAACAACGAAAATCCTTTTGCCAGCTGTTTTGTTTCGCAGCAATTTACAAAAAAAAAAGTACACAAAAGACAGCTAAGGAATGACACTAAGCTGCTGCTGCTGCTTTCTTTGGGCTCCTCCCCTCAGGGGTCGCCACAGCGAATCATCTGTTTCCATCCATCCCTGTCCTCCGCAGCCTCTCGTCTCACACCAACTAACTTCATGTCCTCTCTCAGTGCATCCATGTACCTTCTCTTTGGTTCCTCTGGGCCTCTTGCCTGGCAGTTCCAACCTCAAAGAGAACCTCAGCATCTTCATCTCTGCCACCTCCAGCTCTGAGGTGTGAGTGTGAATGCTTGTGTGAGTGTTGGCCCTGCGATGGCCTGGAAAGCTGTTCAGGGTGTACCTCACCCTCACCCCGAGATGGCTGAGATGGGCTCCGGCCTCCGCATGACCCGAATTAGAACTAAGCGGCTTAGAAAATGAATGAATAAATGAATATTGAAAAACATCATGAAAATAAATATAATTTTATGATGGATCAGTTATATTTATTAGAAGCCATGGCTTAATTAGGAATTCGTTCTGCTATTCGCAGGGCAATTATGGAGCAGTTCTTCCTAGACTGCAGGCACAATGACATATTTACTCTTGGTACAATAAATTACAGCTTGTGCACTTAGGAGAGAACATATCTTCAAAGCGCTCTCAGATTTAGTATCATGGCTACCAAGTGCTGGGGTTGTTGTACTTCGGCCCCTCCACGTCTCCTGGTGTACTGGTCAGTGCCACGTAGTACCATAGACTGTGCAGGAGTTGACTGATGCTCTGATCCGGGTCTGGGAGGAAATCCCCCCCCCAGGAGAACATCCGTCGTCTCAGCAGGAGCATGCCCAGGCGCTGTAGGGCGTGCATACGGGCACGTGGAGGCCACACACACACTACTGAGGCTCCTTCCTTTGAGCCTCACTTCCCACTTTGATTACGAGTGTGATTCAGAATCCAGACCTTCATGGGATGAAGATTTTGAGTTGCATTAACTGTTCTTAAGGTGTTTTGCTCTCAAAGCATTCCACCATGTAAGGAATAAAGAGTTTCATCCACAGGATGTCATTCACTGAGATCGAGGAGGTGGTGTTTGGGTGCTCCCTTTATTGTTTTTAGCAGTGTACACATCGAAGGTATTTGTGTTTTTACTTCCTTTTCTGTAAAACTTTAACTTATTCCAAAATTCAAGATGTTTTCAAGAATGAAGATACTTCTAACATTAAATAATAAATATTACATGTTTAAACTTGGAGATGTAAACAATAAACCAAATATGAAATTGACAAACGCATGCACTAAAAAATATTATCCTGGAAAAAGTCTTGGCCACACAGAATGACGTCATTTTTCTAAGACCTGATTTCCTTCTCACCGCAAGGGCGGCAGGTACTCATTGTCCCCGTCTCCCCACAGGCCACTGACTTACAGAGCCAGTCGAGACAACCCTGTGTTACCCACCCCACTTCCCCTCTGCCTTCAAAGAGACAGAGGGACTTGGAGTCCGGCATCTCTAGCCAAGAGGTACATCATCATATGACATGAGACATCCCACTAATGTAAACGATAGAAATCTCATTTTAGTTTCTTTCTCTTTACGTTTCTGTGAAGTCTCTACTTAAAGAGTTAAAGTGCTGCTGTTACACAGTTATGCACCTGCTCACACGTGCACTCGGATCTCACGTGAGTCCATCTTGATTTAAAAACTAGATCAGAAGATTCTCATGACAGGGTGCTCTTTGCTGATGTTCCTGTGTAGTGTCCGCTAAAGGAATTACAGTCGCCCCTCGCTATATTGCACTTCAGGTTCTGCCGTTTCAGTACATCGCGGATGTTTTAAAAAATATTCAACGAAAAAAATAAAGAAAGATAGGGAAAAAGTTCAGGAAATGCCGCAAGGGGTCACTACTGACTCGGATTCAGATTCCAGCCTCTTCTTCTTCTTCATGTTGTTACGGGTCATGCTAGGTGGGTTAGCGTCAAAGCTAAACCCGTAAGCTCACCCGCTGGAGAAAAGAGGTAGATCCATAAGCAGAACTGAGCAGACGGCCAGATGATGGATGGAAAAACAAAACACCTTTATTGAAGGCATTTCCGGAAGGCAGAGTGTGGTGCAGACAGACTGACTCGAACTCACTCAGGGACCCAATAAACATAGGCTGCGTCCCAAACTGGACTCAGTAGTGATCTTGCGGTCTTTCCTTTAACTTTTCACTATTAAATAGGGAAAAAGTTAAGGGGAAGGCTGCAAGTTCACTACCGACTCCGGTTTGGGACTCAGTTTGGGACTTGGCTCCCAAACACATTTCTTACAATTTATTTACATCTATGTACAATTACACGTATGTATTTTATGTTATTTATATTTTATTTACATCTTATGCATTATTTTTGAATGTTTAATTGTTATTATAAGCATTTATAGCATTGAATATGTATTTATTGATATTATATACACATATACATGTACGAATACATCAGTCAGGGGGGTTGATCCTACTTCGCGGAAACTCTACCCTCCATTAAACTCCAAAAGTGAGGGATCCCTGTATACGCCTCAAGGCTCGGTGAATGTTACTGTCCAGCGATATCCACCTCGCCTTCTGGGTCACAATTTTTTGTCCCTTTTTTGAAATCAAACAAATGCTGCAAAATTGACGCATTTAATTATGTGTATCTTTATTACTAAATATTAATTATGACAAATAAGACATCGGATTTAAGCCTCTATGTGATTAACACCAAAAATATTAAAAATATTAAAAATATTTTTAAATGTCCAAGTGTCCTTCTGGACGTCGTAGTCAGAGAGTGTGTGGCCATCTTCCAGTCGCCTGCTGGCAGAGATGGGCCTCTGGTGGCTCGGGGTAATGCCTCCTTTTGTGGATTTTGGCCTTGAGGATCCTCATGGTGTCACTGTGCTCAACCTCAATGGTGAGATGGTCTTGCCAGTCAGGAACTTCACAAAGACTCACATGCCGCCCCTCATACGCAGCGCCAGGTGAACAATAGTCTCCTTCTTTATGCTGTAGTCGTACAGGGTGCGACCATCTTCAAGCTGCCTGCAGGCAAAGCTCAGCCTCTGGTACTCTGCAGGAATTCCTACTTTGTCACGGATTTTGGTCTTGAGGATCTTGATGGTGTCGCTGGGTTCAACCTCAAGAGTGATGATCTTGCCAGTCAGGGATTGCACGAAGATTTGCATGCCGCCCCTCATACGCAGAACCAGATAGATTGTGGAGTGCTTCTTTATGTTGTAGTCGTGCAGGGTGCGACTGTCCTCCAGCTGCTTCCCACCAAAGATCAGCCTCTGTTGTTCTATAGGAATACTTTCTTTGTCATAGATTTTGGTCTTGAGGATCTTGATGGTGTCATTGGACTCAACCTCAAGGGAGATGGTCTTGTCAGTCAGAGTCTTCAGAAAGATCTGCATTTTGTTCACTCTTTGGAAATAATAATCATAATAATAATTATTATTATAACAATAATGAGGTGTATAATTACATAAAACATAAACAAATTTCAGATTATTGACTTGTACTTTGATCAGTATGAGTGCGAATGAAGGAAGAATCCTATAATAAATACCAATTAAATGTCATTGTACAGTTCTGTGTAAAATGGCTTGTGTTTACATACAAATAAATACATTTAATCTCACTTCATAAAAATTCTATGAATCCCGATAAGCAGTAATAAATGAAACATGTGATGTGATGACCCCTTGACAATTCCTGCCAGGTTTTGGTTAGTTCCTACATAACTACACAGTACAAACATTAAAATAGAGGCTTCCGATTGGGGAACTGCACCAACCACTACCTACCAACCCAATTGGTCAACAATAAAACAATCGGTTGTCATTTAGCTGACTTGGAACTTGACCTATAATGATCTTTTCACAGATTTATTTCAGCCTTTGGTCCCAAGTGGCTACCCTAAAAATTTGACAGTGACATAACTATCTATCTATAAAAGCCATAGTCCAGTGTGGACCGTTGGCGTCTTCCGATGCCTAGCCTGATAATGCAGGCTTTCATTGGGAGACTGTAGGCTGATACCTTGAGGGGCGCCATTCCGAATCAAAGTGATATAACAAGCAGCACAAATACCAGTTACAGTGGTGCTTGAAAGTTTGTAAATCCTCAAGAATTGTATACATTTCTGCATAAGCATGACCTAAATCATCACCATATTTTCACAAGTCCTAAAAGTACATAAAGAGAACCATTCAAAATAAATTAGAGAAAATTATTTTACTTGGTTATTTGTTTTTTGAAGAAAATGATCCAATATTACACATCTGTGAGACGTAAAAGTATGTGAACCTTTGATTTCAGTCTCTGGTGTGACCCCTGTTTTGCCGCAATAACTGCTACCAAGCGTTTCCGGTAACTTGGTCAGTCCTGCACATCAGTCTGGAGGAATTTTAGCTCGTTCCTTTGTCTAGAACAGCTTCATCTCTGGGATGTTGGTGGGTGTTTTTGGTAAAGTTCTTGAGTAACTTCTCCCAGTCACCACTGGGAAGAAAATGAACCTTTAGGACCTGGCATATCAAGGTCGGGGGTTCAAGCCTCACTATCACCGGGTTGTCCCTGTTGTCCCCGCAGTGCCCCTAACTGGGTTAACAAAGGCCAGCCGTGTCTCTCACTGTCTCTGGTGAGAGGGATGTAAAAGAACCATCGCTCTGTATCGTTAAGAGTACCTACATAACCTCAGAACGTCAGCATGTTTCTATCCTGCAATGATGGCCTGGCGAGCTGTCCAGGGTGTACTCTGCCCTCGCACATAATCAGCTGAGATGGGCACCAGGCTGCCTGCAACCCTAATTAGGATTAAGTGGTTCAGAAAATGAATGAATGAATACCTGGTATATCCTCAGATTTGGAATACAGACAGTGTACTATTGTCTAGCAAAGGGCAAGGCTTATCTCAAACCTTAGGATGAACAAGCAGTCTTCCCATGAATAGGGCTGGAACCATGCATGTATTTTTTATTGCATAGCTAACATACAGCAAACTGATAGTCTTCATTCTCACCGCTGGGAAACTGTAACTTCAGCATAGTAACATAAAGCACTGAAGGCTAACACTAGAAACTGAAGGGTTTTTTTCCCCATAGATCGCTATGGAGTGGATATAGCAAGTGGCTAAACTGGGGCAGCCGTGGCTAAATGCTGAAAGAAGCGGGTTTGGGACCAAAAGATCGCAGATTTAATTCCTGAACCAGCAGGAAAAATGTGTGGCGGTGGGGGACAGACATCCTCCCTTACTCCACTTTCATGGCTGAAGTGCTCTTGAACAAGACACCTAACCCCCAACTGCTCTTTGGGAGTCCCAATGCAATTGACGTCCTTGAGCAAGGCGTTCCAAGTGTGTGCTCACTGTTTAAGTGTGTGTGTGTGTGTGTGTGTGTGTGTAGTAACGCTTAGGTTCGGTATATTGAATGTATTTGGCTCTTATTTCATTCTGGTTTTACCCTTATTATAAAATTTAATGTGGTGGTTTTGTAGCGCTTAGAACGAATTTGGCGATTTGCATGTCAAATACGATTCATTATACGAAAAAATAATGATACGAAAGCCACTCCGGAACGGATTAATTTTGCATCTCGAGGTTCCACTGTATATGTTGTAGAAAAGGACCGATTCACTCTACCCTACAAACCAGCCATAAATATCAAGCACAAAAACAGACCTCGAAAAGACATGACGTGGTACAACCCAACCCCCCAAGTCCCTCCCGTTCAGCAAAAACTAACATCGGGCACAACATTTTCAACCGGAACACCATCATGATCAGTTTACATCTGCATGAATAACACCAAGCAAATAATCGACACCCATAATAAACTAATCTTAACATTATTCACCCACTCCGCTGATAATACCACCACCACGAACAAAAAATGTAAACATGCAATTTCTGAGAAAAAACGACGTTCCCGCTCAACGGAGACTGCCTGCAATCACCGGTCATATACCAAGCTACTGTCACATGCAATGACCAACAAGACAACAGAAACATACATCGGATACAGAACACGACTTTAAAGCAGGATACAGAAACCGCACCGTTTTATTCCGATACAGCAAGCACAGAAACCACACTGGACTCAGCATACACCTCTGGACCCTCAAAAAGACAATAACATTGAACACCTCATCTCCTGGCGCATCCTATCATCAAACTCATCATACAACAGCTAAAATAAAAGCTGTAACCTCTGCCTCAAAGAGAAACTCTTATAACCTTCCACCATCTAACACCAGAGCGATATTAAACTCATCACAAAGCTCATCAGTTCATACGAAATCATTAACTTCACCACAAAGCGCATCACTCTGTTCCATTACAGCTGTGCGGATGAAGCTAACCTCACCTACACAAGTATTTCTTCACAAGCTCTTCGTATCGATCAGTTTATTCCTTGTCTGGGAATTGCACCGCAGGAACTCGGACCCCTTCTATATATAACACCCAGCACTATAACATAAGTAGGGCGGAGTCCTGTCTCTGTGACATCACATACTAAATCAGCTGCCCTCACTGTGACATCACCACCTAGGTTGCCCTACACGCACTGTTTTTTTTAAACCTACACCTACTGTCTGACTCACACAAGCTGTGATGATGTCACACCCTACCTTCTAGTTCTCAAACTGGAAGCAGGGATGATGCAATAGAGGTTGTGGGTCATGTGACACATATCATGACAGAGAGACAGAGAGAGAGGGTACTTCTGAAGGCCATTATTTGCTGTTTCCTTGCCCCTCGATCTTCGCTTCAGCCACCTGGTCCCGTCCGCCATCCTTGCTGGCTGTCGCTTTCGTCTTATTTGTAGATCGGGGGAGAAGATCAAACAGTGAAGATCAATGGGCGAGAAGTCATGATACATAAGAGAAGCCGTCCTGGAAGAGCTGCAGGCCCGTGTGTACATAACCCACTGCTTTAGATGATATCTGGTGATTTTACGTGGCGGGACACTCTGTGCCACCCGCCATCAGCAGCGAGCGCGCTCCGTGTGAGACTTTGGAGGACATGATTTTGTTTAATAGGCGTCGCGAGCTAAGAGGTACGTCCCATTACACGGTTCATCCCACTCATAAAATCTCCTTTTAGTTTCTCTTTCTTTACGTTTCTGTGTAGTATCTACTTAAAGTACCTTCTCACAAATGCACCCATCATGGTTTCAAAAGCAAACGGCGAAATTTTCAAGTCAGTGTACTTCTTTGATCATCATCATCTTCCACTTGGTCCCTGGTCGGGTCACGAGGGCAGCAGCCGAAGCAGTGAGGTCCGGACGTCCCTCTTCCCAGCCGCTTCCTTCAGCTCAGTGAGCTTGCGGCATTTCTTAACTTTTTCCTTATTTTTTCTTATTTTTTTATTTTTCGATGAATATTTTTGAAAAATCCGCGATGCACTGAAGCCGCAGAATCTGAGGTACGAAGTAGCGAGGGATCACTGTATTCAGTTTTAAGGGTGATCGCAGGTTCCCAACCGTTTTCTTGAGGAATTCATATTTTTACCATTGTAAACATTGGTGACCCAACAAAAGACTAAGCCCCTCCCCTATCTAACCACACCCCGCCCCTGTACAATTATAAAATAAAGGAACCTCATATTTCTTCATGTGAGATGCAGTATCTTTATTATAGCTCAGTACATTCCTGTTAAAATTACAATACAGTAGCAGCATGAAACAATGAAGAATTTGTTCCGTGAAGTAAAGAACCGAACCTAAAATTAGTGATGTATAAACCTCACACTGATTCTTTTATCTTCCTCATAGTGCTAGGAACAGTGTCATCATGATTTTCTTTTCATTTCACTGTCATTCACACATCTTTATTACATTTCAACATCTAGAATGCTAAAATAGAAATAAAACAGAAGGAGCACGGAAGAACAAATTTATCAATGAAATTAAGTCATGAACCTCTTCATACGCGTCACCGATCCTTCATCGGCTCGCGGGTTACACTGCTAGCTTATCTCTGAGTATACTGCAGGAAGGATGTTCACATCTCTCTCTCTCTCTCTCTCTCTCTCTCACACACACACACACACACACACACACACACACACACACCCTTCTTCTTGCGATATATCTATTTTTTAACTTTTATTAATAAGTGAATAAACCTTTGAAATGAACCCTAAAGTTAGTTGTTGTTATCATATAAATGGTAATTTAGCACTTCAAAATTATTACCCAGAACACCCGTGGATATTTGGTGTCCCCCTGTAGGGATCAGGTCTCCCAACTGGCAATCACTGGGTGCGGTTAAAATGTGCAAGGTTTACTCTACACGGGTCCTTTTTTTTTTTTTTTTAAATGAATCAATTTTAATAAAAGTGTATTATCTTATCTGAAAGATGTCTTTCCATGCACTGTTTATCCCTCGTTCCACTCCGTATGATCACTTCATTAATCAACGAAACAATATATTAACAAAATGCATTCAAATGCTTTTCATTGATAATAAAGTGAACAGAGCTTTGATCCAAAACAAAACCCCAAGTGTTGTTATCAGTGTTTACTGCTTACAATAATGTTCTCAATATGAAAAATACATTATTTCTTTTTTAAAAATGATTCATGTTGATATCATATTACACTCCGGTGCAATAATATTTGATTAATTCAACATATGAAGGGAAAATAATGATCAAATAAAGTGCGTCCAGCGGCAATCACGGTAATAAATGTACACGGAAAGTTGAACGTACAACACACACACTCACTCGCACTCTTTCACTCATTCGCTGGGAGGGGGGGGGGGGGTGTTGGAGCCTATCTCAGCCAACTCGGAGTAAAGGCGGGGTACACCTTAAACAGCTCGACAGGCCATCATAGGGCCAAAACACATACAACCATTCACACTCAGACCTGGGGCAATTTGAAAAATCTTTGCTTCGTATTAGGGGACGGCGGGACAGAGGACTGGAATACCTGGAGGAAACCCAACACTCAAACCCCATACAGAAGAAGGACTTGAACCCAGGACCTTCTTGCTGTGAGGCGGACTTGCTAACATCTAGACCACTGTTTCGCCCGAGTACAATACACGCATATACAATATCTGAAGACGAGCGGGCGCCATAAATAAATTAAACAATGCTACCATGCTGGAATCCATGCTGACTTAGGCACACGCATTATTTGCTGGAGAGGAGACCGTCATGACCGTCCTCCCGTCCAGTGGGGCGAACAGAGGGTAGAGTTTTCCGCGGAAATGCCCCGTGAAGGTATAGATGTGTGACTTCTTATCCACGTTGTAGAAGGAGATCTGGCCCTCCTCATAGTCGATGTATATTCCCATCCTCCTGGGCACGAGTGTGAGAGGCAGCGGCGTCTCGGGATCCGAGCAGGCGTAGAATTGACGTGTGCTCCTCCACAGGACCCAGTACCCTGTCGAAGGCTTCATGGGGAAGCGGCCATGCCTCTTTGATGACGCCGTGGTGACTCCGACTCTCCAGTGGCCTTTGCTTGCTAAATTCACCTCCCAGTAGCTGCGACCTTTGGTGTAGCCCGTCCAACCCAGGACGCTCGACCAGGTGTCGAAGCGTTGCGGGCTGTACGGCAGGTCGGCTTCTTCCAGAGCCTCGTGAACCTGCTTCTGATCCTCAGAGATCAGCAGCCAGGGGTGAGCTGTCAGCGGGTCAAGGGTGACATCAACTGGGGTACGCAGAGAAGAAACGGGACGTTAATGTCTGGTTTAAATCAAATAGTAATAAAATTATGAATCGGTTTTCTTTTTCTCAGTGTTAGGGTTAGAGTTAGGGATAGGGTTAGGGATAGGGTTGCCAGAGACGTACCTGATGCACTGGTGATCCAGTCCCACACTACAGAAAACGAAATATAGAAATGTATTCAGATGAACAACACACACACACACCCATATCATAACACCTCCTTGTTATTGCTAAGAACTGAACCATGAGTATCTACACTGTCAGGTGCTGTGTAGGGAAACTTACCGGAGTTGGGGATGTATTGTTGTGTTCCTGTTTTCGAAAAAAAAAAAGAGCGATGTGAGAAAGGTCACTTCACCTTCAACAATCAGAAACAGAAACTAATCTGGAGCTGAAAACATTCCCTAGCTCACAGTGTAACCAAAGATTGCAAACGTGTTGCTAGGTGGTTGCTAGGGTGTTCCAGGTGGTTGTAATGGTATTTCAGGTGAACCTAAGATTTATGAAGTGAGTAAGAGGTTGTTCCTAATATGGTTGCTATATGAATGCTAAAGTAGCTAAGTGGTATTTGATTGTTTCCATGGTATCCCAGGTTGTTGCTAGGGTGGTTGCAAATGTTTTGATGTGTGACGGCTCACGTGTTCTTGGTGGTTGCTATGGGGCAGATAGATGGATGCAGTGGTATTTTCAGGCGTTCCTATGGTTTTGCAAGGTGAATAAGAGTTGGTTTCTAATGTGGTTGCTCTGTACCTGCTATGCTGTTAGTTGGTACTAGATAGTTTCTGTGGTATTACAGGTAGTTACTAGGCTGTTGCTATGGGGTTGCTTTTGAATCTCAGGTGGCTACTAAAGTGATGCTATCGTGGTGGTTGCTATGGTGTTGCTAGGTGAGCAATTTGGAATCTCAGGTGATTGTTATGGTGTTGCAGGTTGGTTGCTGTGGGGTCTCAGGTGATTTATTGAATATTTCTAAGTGGTTGCTGTGGAATCTCAGGTGGTTGCTAAGGTGTTGTTTGACAGCTGCTGTGGGATCTCAGGTGGTTGCTATGGTGTTGCTAAGTGAGCGGTTTGGAATCTCAGGTGGTTTTTATGGTGTTGCAGGTTGGTTGCTGTGGGATTTCAGGTGGTTGCTTGAATGTTTCTAAGTGGTTGTTATGGGATCTCAGGTGGTTGCTAAGCTGTTTGTAAGTGGTTGCTGTGGGATCTCAGGTGGTTGCTAAGATGTTGTTTGATGGTTGCTGTGGGATCTCAGGTGGTTGCTATGGTGTTGTTAGATGGTTGGTATGCAATCTCAGGTGGTTGTTATGGTGTTGCTTGGTGATTTCTGTGGGATCTTAAATGGTTACTTGGATGTTTCTAAGTGGTTGCTGTGTGATCTCAGTTGGTTGCTAAGGTGTTGCATGATGGTTGCTGTGGGATTTCATGCGGTTGCTATGGTGTTGCTAGTTGGTATGGGGTCTCTAGCGGTTGCTATGGGGTTGGTATGGGAACTCAGGTGGTTTCTGAGGGGTTGCTGGATGGATTCTGAGAGATTTTAAGTGGCTCCTATGGTGTTTAATATATTTCCCATCAGCCACTGCACACCATCGCATTATGACTCATCGGATCATCATGTTATATACTGTTTTATACTCAATTCACTAAAGTCTTTAGTTGCATCATGTTTACACTGTTGAGCCTCACTGTTCATACTACATTGTGTTTCTGCTTCAACTAAAATTCCTAACATGGAAAATGAATCCACAGAAAGCTGGAATCTTCTATTTTCTCACCTCCTTCCCAGGAGCGCTGTTTGGCCGAAAGCCACAGTTGGGAAACCACGTCCTACATTAAAACAAGAGGAGTACACATGAGAAACTTTAGCTCTGCTGACCTGCCTTAACATTTTTATCAGACCCTTCAGTTGCTGATCCATACACTTTCAGTGGAATTTTTGTTGAATGCACTGCATGATTAGCAGAGTGTGTGTACCAGAGGATATCTTATCGTAGCGTGCATGTACAGAGGCCACATGATCAGTATCGCAGAGAGACTGCTCTGAACTTCAACCACCGATTCCTAGTAATCAGGAGCAGCCTTATCCTGTCCAATTCTAATCACGCATAACTTCAGTTGCCTGATAAACATGTGCGTCATTGAACTCTAAAACTTTAATCAATTTAATTCCATCTGCACAGACACAGAGCACACACCTTCATATCCATCAATTCATATCCATCAATTCATATCCATCAATTCATATCCATTCTACATCGATAAAAACAGAGCAAGCCCAAGGCAGAAGCAAACTAAGTGGATGCTTGGAGCACCTGACCAGCAGTGGCTCCCCCCTGAATTTTAGTTTATTGTATTTTTTTTATGTGTTGAACAACCTGGTTTCCTAAATGTAATTTTTTTTTTGAGAAAATTGCTTCTCGAAGGTTTAAATTGCTTTGGTCAAATAGAAATATTTAATTTGCTTTCAGCATTTCAAAATAAGAGCCCAATAACAGAATACCTTGCCCCACAAAAAGCTAGAAACAACTCTGGTTAATAAATAAATAAATAAATTAAGTAATTAAAAAAAATAATTATATATATATATATATATATATATATATAGATATAGATATATATAGAGGGGCAGCGGTGGCCTGGTGGTAAGGTGCTGGATCGCTGATCCCAGGGTTGGGGGTTCAAGCCCCACTGTCAACATGTGTCACTGCTGT
>JAQNCB010000022.1:46963121-46982012 GCA_030068295.1 Euristhmus nudiceps | reverse complement strand
ACTTTAACCCCCCCCCCCCCCCCACACACACACACACCCACAGTGAGACAGCCCCTTTAACCCCCAGTGAGAGACAGCACCTTTAAAGCTTCCTAACCTTAACTGGACATTCACCAGTCAGGTCCAGCCCCTTTAACCCCCCACGTGCATACAGACCCTTTAACCATCCCCCTCCACCCCACAGTGAGACAGCCCATTTAAAGCTTCCTAACCTTAATTGAACACTCACTAGTTAGGTCCAGCCCCTTTAAACCCCCCCGGACCGTGAGGTAGCCCCTTTAAAGTTTCCTAACCTTAACCGAACACTCACTAATCAGGTCCAGACACTTTCTGGCCTTTCTGACAGGGGCTCACTTATGCACCGGTATACCTTAAATAGAACCTTCAGCGGAACCCTGAAAAAAATTTGAAAAATCCTCAAGCCCACCTTAGTGTCCCCGGGAGAGATGTGCTTATACGGGCCACTGTCCTCATCGTCCGGGTGTGTGCTGTGTGTACGGATCACGTTGATGTGACCTGGAATGATCAAGCTGAAGATCTGTTTGCCGGTCCACAGTGGGCGCGGCTTCAAGATGGCAGGCTGGGGCACCTTGCCGTCCCAGGAGGACAGGAACATCAGCAGGTTCATCACGTCGCCCTGATCGAAGAGTGAAAAGACGTGAATCAGAAAAGCCGTTCATATTCATCAAGGCGAAGCGCTTGCGGGTCTGACTGATGCGCACCCTTTCTAAGAAGACGTCGCGCTTGGTGAACTTGCGCACGGCGGTCAGCGTGTCCTGCACAATACCCATGACGGGTCTGTTGGACTGGGGGGTGACGATCATGCGCGGCACCATCGCCAGCTCCTGAATCTCGGCACGGGTCTCGAGCGACTGGGGCAGGTGGAGGTTCATCTCGTCACCGTCAAAGTCGGCGTTGTAAGGAGTCGTTACACTACAGAGGCACGACATCAGAACGTGGTCAAAATTTCAGCTTTATTTATTTAAAAGCAGAGGGCTCTTAAACAACTCCGCTGCTCTTCTGAAAGCACCTGACATCACACACACACCTACCTGAGATTGAGTCGAAACGTCGACCAGGGCAGTATTCGAACCCTGTGCCCCATCATAGACATTTTGTGCAGGGTGGGCTGTCTGTTAAAGATGATGATGTCACCATCGCACATGTGTCGCTCCACCTTGAGATACAGATCACGTGAGACAACAGTTCAACAAAACTTAAAGGAGTAAACACATCAGCCATGGAGGCGCATTTCTTCACCTTATAGCCGATCTGAAGGTGCAGGTCACTCGGTTTCGGGTGGAACCGGAGGTCGATCCGGTCTCCGTTATCGCGGATGATGTATTTGGCTCCGGGATACTGACTATTCCCTCTCCTCACCAGCTCCTGGAGTCTGAAGAGTTCATTTAAGTGAATGCAAGAGCATCATCTCAAGAACATCTAATAATCACCTGCCAACTCTGGGTCCACCCCTCCCCCCCCAAAACAACACATCAATTATAACCCAGCCTCTCCAGATCATCATGACTTGCCAACCCCCGCCCCAGCGCCTCCGACATCATGACTTGCCACATCTTAACATCCGATTAGGGCTAGCTCAGTTCCCTCTTAGCGTCTAATTATGACTTGCTCGGACTTAGCATTGCCAGATTATGACGTAGCAACTTTTCCCCCTGTAGTGGTGGAAATCCATTGCGCCAAAATTATAAACTCGACTTAACAGGTTGAGAAGACGGCTCTAAAGGCCGTCAGGGTAAGATCGTACAAGGACCTCCGTTAGGCCCATGCTGGGGCACAGACTCCCGCTTGGTACTTAAACCATCACATTTTTTTTTTTTTAAATAAAAAGTTAAAAGTAAAAGTTGAATGTTGACCCGCGGTCACTGATCGAGACGCCGAGTCCCATCTGTGTGATCCGGAGCGATATTTTACGACAGGGTTTAGTTTCTTTAGGTGACCGCCCGTGGCAGATTTTATGTGTTTACATTCCGATACCTGCGAATGTGCAGTTGAGCACTGCCTCAAACAAAAATAAGGCCCCAAAAAAAAAAAAAAAAAAAAAAAAAAAAAAAAAAAAAAAAAAAAAAAACCCTTGTTTCCTGGCACCCTCCCAACCCCAAAGTTTTTTTCATGTGTTTTTGTAACCCAGTGGTTATTTATTAACAGACTGTTTTTCAGTGTCAATAGGTACACTGTCTCTTTAAGAGTCTCAAGCAGGAAAGTTCGTGGGTTTCACTTGAGTGGTGCTGAGAGAGAAGGGGTGCCTGCGCGCTGCGGGCAGAGCACAGAGCGGGGTTGGGGTTTTTAAAAAAAAAAAAAAAAAAAAAAAAAAAAAAAAACTTTTACCGACCCACCTACCCAAAATTATTCTGCAATGTTACAGGAAACAAAGGGTTTTTTTTTTTTTGGCCTTGACAAACACACACGGTTCCCATATCTCCTCATCTACGCTACCTGTCGATGTTAAACGGCGTAACGATCTCAGGGAAGGTCATGTTGGCGGCGATGGAGCGGGGCACGCCCACTTGGTCGATCTGCAAGTTGGGGTCGGGCGTGATGACGGTCCGCGCCGAGAAGTCGACGCGCTTCCCCATCAGGTTTCCTCGCACTCGGCCTTCCTTCCCCTTCAGCCTCTGTTTGATGGATTTGAGCGGCCGGCCGGATTTCTGCATTGCCTGGAAGGAAAAGTTGCACATTTTCAGCATCATGATGTTCTCGAGTCGCTCCGACAGTAAACCACAGGCCTTGTGACACAGATCCGCCAAGCACAGAATAATCAATCCAGTCAGACGGGATATCTGTGGGCTGTACCACAGAACAGGGAGAGACCCATCACTGACCAGCGCTCCACCAGGGGGCCAGACGCCATGTCCCTCTATCCTGCCAGTGTATCACATGACCTACACTCTGGGACCTCCCACAAACATACCGTTCGGCGACACTCCGAGTTGTGGGATGCCCCATGTAATGCATCAGACCACTTCGCGACATCCATCACAACCACACACTGATGTGTCACATGACCAGCACATCACCACAAAGGAGTACCAACCCAACCCCCCAACATGACGACGGCTTTATTAAACCTTACCCGGGGCAGACCGGGCAGCTCGTTGTCCACCAGGGTTGCCACGTGGTACTGCAGCAGCTTGACGTCTTCTGCTATAACGTGCGCCGCGGCGCCGCTCTGTTCGTTCCGCCGCAGCTGGTTATTGATTTTTACGACATCAGCCAACTTGTGCGTCAAATCATCCTGAAGAGGAAACACGAGCGATTTATTAGATCATTAATTATTCAGAGTCCTCTTTTACTCGCTCTCCTGATTACCAGGTCCAACATCACCACATCACACATCAAAGGCAACAAAAAAAACTAAACGAAAACAAACCATTCAATTCATCCATTACCTGGTTCCTGGCCGAGCCCTGCATGACCACAGCCGGTCTGACTGACAGAGGCGGGACCGGGAGCACGGTGACAATCATCCACTCGGGCCGGGCATATTTGGGATCCATCCCCAGGATGAAATCCTCCTCGTCCGAGATGCGCTTGAAGATCTCGTGCACGCGCTCAGGGCTGAGGAGGATCTTCTTCTCCTGAGAGTCTTCGTTCACGTGCTTCCACTCGGCGTACAGCTCCAGGCCCACTCGCCGGATACGAGGCTGGTAGCGCCCGCACCCGCCGTGACCCTGATCACGACACAAAAACCACCGTAAAACACCAACGGAAGGCGACGGACCTGAACGTAAACGCCGTCCCCGGAGCGTCCCGGCTCACCTTTTCTTTCGTCAGGTCCTCGTCGTTCTCCTGCTGCTCCACGCCGAACTTGTTGTCCATCTCCTCACCGCCCTCGCAGATGTTCTTCCCTTTACACAGGTCGTAGACGTACATCAGGCGCTTCCGGGGCAGACCTTTCGTCTTGGCCAGGATGTCTTTGATTTTTGGGTTGTTCTGGAACGCCAACGTACAAACATGAAGGTTCATTTTTTTTTTTACGCAAATAGATATTCATAAAAAAAAAAAAAAAGTACAGACTAGGTAAGAGTTGAGGGGGAAAAATACTAAATAGATTAACGGAATAAAAGTACACACCGCATCAACCAGCAACTTGGAGCAGAAGAAACACACACAGCGGATGACTTTCTTGATCTTCGGGATGAAACCGACGTGGAAGACAGGCTTGGCCAGCTCGATGTGACCGAAGTGGCCCGGACATTCCGTCATGTTACCTACGTCGTGAATTACAGGTCAGAACTTCACACTCAAACTAAAATCATTCAAAAACCCATTTCATCTCTTCGGGTCAGCAACCAACACTAACCCTAATAGGAGGTTTTACTCCGGCTCACTATTTATGTAAATTAATAATTAACAAATACCAGAGTATCTAAAACCTTTTTTAAATAAATATTAACCACATTCCTTAAGTCGTTCACCACAGTCATCCCTCACTACACCGCGCTTCATGTTATCGCAGATTTTTTTTAACCCTATAACGGTTACCAGGGTAGAATTCACCCGGTGTAATTAAGGTGGTTGTGTAACGCATACATCTGGCAGCGTGAGTATATGTATGTTCTAAGTATGTTATTACGCATTTAATTTCGGGTAAAATTCTCCCGGGCTTACCATCCATGTTAGCAAATTAGCGGGTAACCATTCTAGGTTTAAATTTTCATCGAAAAATAAAAGCAAGCAGAAAATGCCACAAGACATCGCCACTGACTCAGATTCAGTGAGAAATTTGTCTCGACTAATCAGCTTGCAAGATTTCAGAGGCCACGTCCCAAACCGGAGTCAGTTGTGACCTTGCGGCCTTTTAACTCTTTCACTATTAAATAGGGAAACAGTTAAGGGGAAGGCAGCAAGTTCACTACCAACTCCGGTTTGGGACTTGGCTCTGAAATAACAGCATTCGTGTGGCAGAAAAGGCAGAAGTCAAGACATTTCTTACACTTTATTTACATTGATGTACAATTACATGCATGTATTTTATACTATTTACATTTTATTTATGCCTTATGCGTTGTTTTTGAATATTTTATTGCTATAAGCATTTATAGCATCAGTACACATCATCCGGAGGGGTGGGTCGATCCTACTTCGCAGAAATTAGGTCTTTGCAGGGAGGTCTCGACCCCCCATTAACCGTGAAAAGTGAGGGATCTCTGTATTAAGATATTACACAGCACACCTGCACACGTCTGGCATCGCCCAGACCTCTCGATGACGCCCTGCCGAGGGTCCATGAGACCACCAAGCTTGGGACGTCCTCCCTCCGTGGTCTCGGGGTACTTGATGCCTCCTTCCGTGACGGACATCCGTTTCTGCAAAAATAAAATAATTCTGTTCCAACACATTAAGTAGAAAATGCGCGCGCGCGCACACACACACACCGACATCCTTACACACAGTGTAAACCCGGGTGCAAAAGGTGTAGAGTGCATCACATATCGGTTTCTAACACCACACTCACATAAATAAATAAATCCACACATACTTTACACTCTACACTCCCCTCAACAAAACTGTCTGATCACGTGACTGTCGCCAGGTATGCAAGGCATTCGTACTTCCCTTCGCATTGCACTCTGGTTTGTTTACTAAACTCTCCATGACACCTCGAGGTGACGTCATGGCAGGTTCACGAGCTCGCACTGTTTACACGTGAGTGCATCAGGAAATTAAATAATTAAGTCTACACACAACATACCGCTACTCATTGCTTTTTTTTTTTAATTATCAGTGTTGACATTAAGTGCATCGGAAAGAAAACACCATATTTAAAAATGAAATTGGGGGAAAAGGCATGCGTTCAGTGACTTTATTTAAAAAAAACATTTTTTATTGTCATGAATAAAATTTATACATAGTTTCAGGAAAATGAAAAAAATACAGAACTAATAAAAAATTTTAATTCTGCATAAATGCAAACTCAATTTATGTATTTATTTTTTAATCTACTTTATTGATAATCCTAATTTCCTTACTGCACATGCGCCGTTAGTCTACTGAGTGGCGCGTGAGTCAAGCTAGTAATGCTAAGCTAGCGCTACAATAAGGCGCGCGGACAGCACTAAAGCTAAAAACACTGAGGTAAAGATGGATTTTTCCAAGTGGTTATGATGTTAATAACACTGCGAAGATCAAGAGCAACAAAGCCTGGTGTCCAAAGAATGAAGAAGAAAGACCTAACGCAAAGGTAAAGACCTACAAGCTCATCTGGGCTGAGGACGCCGAACTGAACTCTCTTGATGAGGCGCAGTGGGCATGCGCTGTCGCTGGAAGGCGGTCCGTGCATCTTGTCTACTCAAAGAGACTCGTCCTCCCCTCGGCACACCGCTTTTCAAAGAGGGAACGGATCTGAAACGCCACCAAGACCCTCTTCCTGGCACCCAGAGGTGACCGGAACGTGTCCGATGGCAGTTTCCAAACGAACCGCGCTTCTCAACACTCAATGTGGCTATTTATTTATGCATATAATCTAACTGCTTAAACTATTTAGCTAGCTCCCTTCCTCCCCTTGATCTTAACTCTGGAGCGCTCTAAGCGCATCTGAGGCACACTTGCTCGCACACGTCGTTATATAGACTGAAGCACAGCTACGGGTTATCCCACTCTATTTCACAGGGGCCAAGGAGTTCGAAAGCGTGTTG
This sequence comes from Euristhmus nudiceps, assembly GCA_030068295.1. Taxonomy (NCBI): domain Eukaryota; kingdom Metazoa; phylum Chordata; class Actinopteri; order Siluriformes; family Plotosidae; genus Euristhmus; species Euristhmus nudiceps. Next base: position 46,975,356 of record JAQNCB010000022.1, on the reverse strand, counting down.
TGCCGTTGCGCTCTCGAACGTTCATTGGCTTCATGAATAGTGACGAGATATAACTCGTTCAGCTTGACGCACAGCCAATCAAAACGCACGTTTTTCTACGTACCGAATCCGAACAAGAATAGGGCGGGAGATCATAAAGCACGTCTTTCTATTGGTCAATCCACAATAAAGGTGTAACCTCGAGCCTTTTCGAGAGATTGATGTATAAATATTCATCAATGTGATACGTGATTTGTGGACATGACTATGAATATGTATTAGCAAGTAAAAGCTGGCCAATCGGAACAAACTATGATGAGGTTCGTAGCGTCCCGCCTCTTTTACGAACCTTACCGATGTTTTCCGAATGCTATTTTCCCCGTCTAAGCAAAAGTAAAAAAAACGCTCCTGTTCCGTTCGTCTCGCCCTGGACCTGCTACGAGTCTTGGAAAAGAAGCTCGCGCGCAAGGCCTACCTCAACCACCTACAATTCAAACATATTTATTTAATTTGTCATTTATTATAAAGCATTTAAAATCGTTTTTACATCAGCATTTAACACGCTGTTACACATGATTATTTAACCAGCTCACAGTTTTATCATTTGCTGTTGTTTTATGGGAAATTGCAAGAAGCCTCGGAGTCGAATTAACGCAGTGGCCGGACAACTGACACTGAATTTCGGTATGCGGAGTTGGAAAGCCCCCGGAAAGCCTGGGGTTTTGTACCAACTATGGTTTCATGTCTTTTTAATCTGAAGAATATCAGAATGTTTCGATTAGTGTTTGTGAGAGGGTATTTTAAAAGGTTGTACGTTTTAAACACTTAATTATATGTGTTTCATAGGTTTTACTGTGTAGGCCGCATTTTTAGTCGCCAGGTTCCAGTGGATAATCAGGCAAACTGTCTTTATATTATTATTTTAAGAAACGTTCAGTCGTATCTTTAGACTATATTGATTTTTGCTTAGTAAAATTAACAAGTGTTAAATTTTGTCTATAATCAAGAAGGTGTGTTGGGTAACACGGTATATAACACAGTGAATGTGAAGGTTAGTAGCATGTTTCTCCGTTTAATTTAAACTGAATTACTGTTTGTTTTTTAAGATAGACTGATCATGAAGGTGGATTTTTTAAGAGATCTATATATTTTAAATAAATACGTGTTTTTATTTGTGTTAGTTCGAAGAAGAACGTAAAATGGATAATAATATGGCCGCCGTGTTTTTTTAGCTCCTTAATTTAGCATAAGCTTAGCTTAGCATAAACATTTCTGTTCCCTTCACAACAACAGTGAAGCGAGAGAAAATGTAAAAAAGCTCTGAGGTTTCAGATCTATAAAAATATATCCTCATTCAACAAAAATAGGTTGTACATTTTGATTTATTTTCACGAATATTCAGTTAAATACGGCTCTATGAATCACCATTATGTGGTGTCCCACCACATCACCAGTATGTAAAAGCTTTACTTTTTTAACTTGTAATCTTATTTCAAATAATGTTTACATGATATTAGGTTATCAAGTCGACTTGACTATTATTGGTGCTTGATTATTTTATCAATAAATAAAGTAACTCTTTTTTTTGTGCGAGCTAGTTTGTACGTTTAGCAGAGGTAAGTTACCATGGTGAAACGACACGAAAGTAGAATTTAATGCTTTAAATTAAATTAAAACAATGTAAAATCAAATCGTGTTTTAATCTAGTTTGGTTATGTATTTTTATTGTTATTTTTTTATTTGACGAGAGGAAACTCGATAATTTGCTGTTGCACGCGCAAAATGCTAAGCTAACTATTAGCATAATGCTTGTGTAACACTTGTCGGTGTACACGACATTAAAATTACCTTTTATTACGATTTTAAATAAATTTTAAGCTAATATATCGATGTATATATGATTTAAATAATGTTATTCGGGGTTTTTTTGTAAATGTTAGACAGCAGGCTTGCTGCTTAGCCAGCCATCTTAGCCAACAAACAGTAAAAGCTTTGTTCCATGTAACCTGGGTGTGTTTAGTCGCTGAGTAGTTTTATATCCGTGTATACATTTTTAAACACGTTTCTATGGATATATGGAGCAAAAATATGTGATTGGCTATATATTTTTTTTACAACAATGAATCCGCTGTAACCCGTGGACAGGGATGGTATCGGTGTGCCAGTATGGCGGAGGCGCCTGTGTTATAAAAATGGAGTCTGTGTTGTGTTCCAGCGTTGTTGTTTCATAAGGAAGAGAGAAGTCAGGCTGAGTCATTTCGCACAGCTTCTCATGCCTCCTTCCTTATTATTGTTATTATAATGATCGTCTTTTTAATTCATTTTCGACCCCAAATCAAACGCTGTACAGTTAATATCGTGCCACGGAGGCAGGATCAGATTATCTGCTTTAGGTCTAAGTCTGGTTAGAGAGGGCTTCTGTGTTGCTGGCTGGTTTCAGGGGGAGGACAAGAAGGTGTCTGGAAGTCACTGCGTGACGTCACGTCCACGGTAATTTGGGTTTATTCCTTGTGATCCATGTGTGTATGAAGTCACAGATGAGGGTACAAGAAAATATTTTTCAAAATAGCGTAAGGTTTTGTATCAGTGTAGAACTAGGGATATTTTTACAGTCTCCTTAAAAGATGAGGAATAATGCTCAGAGAAGGACAAAAGCTTGTACATTGTATAAGTGTTCAGGTCGGTAATGTTTGAATTTCCCGCTTGACATTTCTTCAGGATGATTGTCAGGAAAAACATCGAGCAAGAAATTAAATATGGATGTGCACTTTAAATGAATTATGCATTCGTGGCTGTATCCTGGTGGTGTTCTGCACAAGTCGCGTTTTTAATTCGTATGATCAAGTGTCCATCCAGAGCGTCTACTCGGACTTTTCTGTGAAATGAAAGAAATGTATCGTTGTAAATCAGAAGCACTTTTTGGTATTGTTGAGGTGCACAGTGTCCGTCTATCCGCAGTTGCATTCCGTGCAGTAACTTTAAAACCCCATCTCAGATCATCTCTTTTTTTGGTGTGGATGTTGGGATTGTGTGACTCCTCGAGCCTATCGATTTTTGTCGTGGTCCGATATTCGGTCTGGCCACCGTAACCGTCACCTTGAATTTGCATTCCGCACACTGGCTCAAAAATGCTGTTATGCCTTATAGTGTTGTGCTTGTTCTGGGGGGTAGTGCCTGGTTTGTGGGTTTTTTTTTTATTAAATTAACTATCTATGCTACTCACTTTGGAGCAAGACATATTTGATCCACTTTTGAAAGAATGGAGTCCCTAAAGTATCCATGTCGAAATACAGATTTATGTCTTTTGTGCATTAATACCGACGCTGGAAGGTTCTGTTTTTTCCCCCTCAATAGTTTTCTTTCAAGGTCCCGAAGTCAAAAATTCTTATTGGGTTAAGAAACGACAGGCAACACAAGCAGTTACTAACAGTGTCGTTGGGGATCACTCCCAAGTAATTAAGTAATTTCTACACCACAATTTAATATGCACTCAGGGTGCAGACCTCCGCCAAGGTAGTTAGTACAAGCTCCTGATTGATGTAGAATTACGGTTCCCCTTGAGACCTGTTCCACAATTATTTTTTTATTTTTTATTTTTTTTTCACTTACTGGTGCACTCTGAGTGATTTTGTCATCCTGCCCTATTTATGCACTGTTAAAAAATAAATCAGGACCGTACTGTCTCCTGATCTCGACCAGAATTTAATCGGTTCTTTGATGGCCCAAGACCCACTTTGGTTAACGTTTAGTCGCAGTCTGTACATTAGTTTTCGTGGTCACAGACGCTCATGACTCCTTTCAGAACACAACCCCTTCTTGGTGGAGGTTATGAGACGCTTATTATATCACAATAAGGAAGCTCTAGAAGTAACTATTAACTCAACATTGCTCTGTCACAATGTCACATTGATGTGACGCGTTGACGTATGACCCGTTGGGCTTCTCAAGAAAAACGCAGACAAATATGTAATGAAGGAAATGGTTACTTGTTTCTTTATTTCTTTTATTTAATGACTATCTCAGAAGAAGGAACTCGGTGTAAGGTCATCAGTGATTGAATATTAGGAAGACTGGTGAGCTTTAGTGATTGGTTATTGGAAACCATGCTGATTAGGGATTGGTTAATGGGAACCGTATTGATTTGCGACCTGTATTGTCTGGGGATTGGTCATTGTGACCTGTGCTGGTTGGTCATCGGGAAGAAACCACGTTGAATAGGGATTCGCCATTGCGAGCCGTACTGGTTAGGGATTGGTCACCGAGAGCCGTGCTGGTTTGGGATTAGTCACTGCGAGCTGTGCTGCTTAGGGATTGGTTATTGCGAGCCATGCTGCTTAGGGATATGTTGTAGATATCTCACTGTTTTGTTCTGAGTTCTTACCACCACTAATTCGCTTCTTAATGTTGACTGCGGTTGCCTGGTTGATTAATTGAGAACTGGATTGGCTGCAAGTTGTACAATATATTCACTTCATCACTTCAAGCTGCAAAGTAAGATTAGCATCATGTGAGTATTTTAAGCCCTGACCAGCCCACATTTTCAATAACCCGTGACATGCTGTACAAAAAAGAAAACAACGGCATTTGGAATCAAAGTATTTAATAATTGGAATATATTTTAATTGGGGTGTTGTGTATCCCCCCCAGAGGAAGACGCCTCTGGGAAGAAGCCGTCGTATGCGACTGGAGGTGAAGCGCCCTTTTAACATAACCGCTTACTGAGCAGAAACACATGAAAAACAAACCGGAACAGCATTTTCTTTTGGAATCGTTATTTGAATGTTTGATTAATTTCACTACCTGCTCCAAGTGACCAGAGCAGAATAAGTGCTTATTGATTTTATTCAAGCATCATCTACTCAGGGTAATGATTTTTAATCCGACCAATCAGATCCTTCATTCCCACTTTATCACTTTGAAATGCTGCATTCCTGCTGATGAAAAGGGTTTCGGGGTATAAAGTGTATTTGAAGAATCTTTGTTTTTTATTTTCTGCATTTTATCCAGGTATTTGTATCGATTTTATAGCCGTGTGTATCGGTCATTATTCAGATCTTGATTTCTGAAGCGCGGTTCTCACGCATTCCAGTTTTGATCATTGATTATGAATTCCTTTGCAACAACTTGCAAATTATACTTATGTTAATATAAAGCTTTTACATATATATGTTCCTGCTGAAATTACCAGTAAGGTAATAGTGTTGTGTGATGTATTGTTAAATAACCTGGATAGCTGCCAGGCAGTCTCAGAGATTTTGAATTTTGAACCGGTGCGTTTGGTTCTGCCGCAGTCACGAACGTTATAATCGGTCGCACGCTTATAACTACAGGATAACGTTGTCAGAGTGGAGGTTCTTCACTGTGAGTAATGAAGACCTAACTCTTAGAATAGGTAATACATGTAAGGCCAGAGTAAACTGTGGGGGAACCACGAGAACAATAAACCTGACAAGACATCGGCAAACACCATCACCCATCTGAACATGGCAACCTTAAAGAGGCCAACAATAAACACCTGGGAAAACGTAACGTGCCAGCGAGTCCTCTGATTACATCATTTATTCCATACGCGTTTTGTGTGAAGTTAAAGTTTTTTGTTTGTGTTTTTGTTTTATTTATATTTTAAAAAAATTCCCCATTTTAGTCTTGTCTGGTTACTACCCGTCAGGTATTGCCTTTCCTACCACACTACCATCATGGTGGGAGGGGTGTAAGCATGCGTGCACACACTCCCGCGACATGCAGTGCTACAACCTGCCTCTTTATGAACTGCTGTACATGTGTATTCAGAGGCAGCCTGACACATTCGGAGGGAAAGTGCTATCTACTCTCTCGAACAAATGAGCTCACAAACGCCATGACTGGCTGGTGGTCACTGAGTGACAGTTGAGTGAGTGTGCCGTCCCTGCCTCCCGTGAGAGCTCGGACAATTGGTCCAAGAATGCCCATGGACTCCCAATCACAAGTGGCAGTGGATTTGAACTTGCAATCTCTGGGTTGATAGCCATGCACCTTGTTGATGCAGCAATAGAGAGCTTTTTTTTTTCCTTCCCTCTCTTTCTTTCTTCCTTAAGCTAACTCCACGAAGCTAGCCATAATTTTGCGGTTTACTCGGTGAACCAGTATTTGGTTCAGTATTGGTGAAGATGTTCAGTTCCAAGCCTCCTCCCTCAGTACATGTGCCCGAGGCACTATATTAGGGGCCCCGTGCACGTGTCCGTCCGTCCGAACATCCTTGTGCGCACGCTGTCTGCTGAATCCCTCAGTGGACGTCGACCATATTTCCACCAGTTACTCATTGCTAAAGGCTCATGAACTGGTGCAGGCTCTGAGGTCAAAGGTCAAGGTCACATAAGGCCATTTTAAATAATGTATTTCACACTTTGCAGGTTGAACACCTGCATAGATTTGCATCCAAGCTTTCACCAATTATTCATCCCTCAACGGCCATGAACTGGTACAGGGTTTAAGGACATGGGTCAAAGAGCAGGGTCACAGTTCAAGCGCACAGTGATAAAGCCTTGCGGCGGAGGCGTACCAGCCAGCGCAGTACTTCTGTGTTTGATTAGTATTAGTGCTAATAATCACAGCAGTATTTCTACTGAAGCTAATACTGCTGATGATTTATTATTATTGCTGTTACCGTGTCCATATCAGGAGAACGTTATACCAGCGTGTAGATTTAGGGGCAGAGAAGAGGCCGTCATGGGCAGCATGCGCCAAGTGCGAGTGTGGCCACCGGCCGAGACCCCTTTCTAACCTGAATTTTTATGGTTAGCATGCTCAACTTGGCCGAATGGCTCTCCTGGTGATTCTCGACGTATTTCACGAGAAGCGTCAACATTTAGAATCAAACTGTTTTGTGGTACGAGTCCACCAGCCCATTTTACATGTTGTTGGAGCTCTGTGTTTGGTGACATCTGTCTTCACTGTATATTTAGGCTCTCATTGGTTATGTCTCATATGAAAGTTCAGCTCGGTTAAACCCCACGCCTGCCCAGTTTGCGTTGCTTGAGAATACTTTGCCTTTCATCGCTCGTTACGCTGATGATGGTTGACTTTGCATGGTCACGTGTTGACCGTCGCTTCCTGTGTAAATGCAGCTTGAAGTTCTTTTTCCAACAAACACCACTTCATTGGCCCGCTCTGAGGGACAGGACTCTGGGGGGGGAAAAGCTGTGATTAAACTGAGGTGCCGTTAACCAGTGAAACTCCCTCCTTCTCTCAACTAGTTACAGTTAAATACAAGAGAAACAAATTAGTCATCCCTCACTATATCACGCTTCAGGTTCTGTGGCTTCAGTGCATCGTGGGTTTTTTTAAATAAAATATTCATCGAAAAAGAAAAATGGGGAAGGAGTTCAGGAAAATGCCACGAGGGGTCGCTACTGACTCGGGGTCGGATCCCAGCCTCTTCTTTTTCTTCATGTGTTAACACGAATGCTGGGAAATTCGTCTCGACCAATCAGCTTGTGAGATTTCAAAGCGGTGTCCTAAACCGGAGTCGGTAGTGGACTTGTGACCTCCCCTTAACTTTTTCACTATTAAATGGGGAAAAGTTAAGTGAAAGGCTGCAAGGTTACTATCGACTCAGCTCCCAAACACATTTCTTACACTTTTATTTACATCTATGTACAATTACACGTATGTATTTTATATGATTTATATTTTATTTACATCTTATGCATTGTTTTTGAATGTTTAATTGTTATTATAAGCATTTAAAGCATTGAATATGTATTTGTTGATATTATATACACATGTACATGTACGTATACATCAGCCGGGGGGGGGGTCGAACCTACTTCGCGGAAATTCTGTGTTTGCGTCGGGTCTCAGTCCCCATTAACCGATAAAAATGAGGGATCCCTGTAAAGCTATTTTAATGAATTATTATTGTAAAGCATGCTGCCGCAGAGTGACTGAAAAACTGTCCAACGTTCTGATTATCCACTCGGAATATATATAACTTTTAATCCGGTAAGAGAGGAGTTACCAACTGTGCTGTTTCTGTGGAGTTTATACTGGTCGGTGTATTTACAGTGGGTTCTTCCAGAGCAGGGACCTCTGGTCTACAGAATTAGGACACATGATGTTGATGTTGGTCCATGACTGAGGAGATGAGTACGGCTGTGAGAAGCCCAGGCAGGGAGATGCAAGTGGTGGTCCTGGTGTGTATTATATCAGCGGGTGGTTTTTCTAAGTGCTTTTTGGTGGCTTCTTGAAGGTGGCCATGTTCAGCTGGGTGTTTACCGAAGTGTCCCGTCAGGTTTGTTGTTCTCGAGGCGGGTTCCCCACAGTGAAACCCCACGTGTTCGAGAGGATGGGATCTGTGACCCATCAGAGGCGTGTCCTGTCACTGAGCCCATCAGAGTCCACCGTCCTGTGAGTTTTAGGGAGTTTCCTGCTCATGCACACCTGAAGCGGGTAATCACCAAATAACCAGGTAGTTCTTCATGAGTAAGATTGGGAGTATTTGGGGCTTTTTTATTCTCTAGAAGGCGTTTATCCAACACTGATGTTTTTTTGTGTGTGTGTGTGGGGGGGGGGTGTCCAATTAAATGTGTATATGTTGCATTAAGAATCAGCTCCCGATGTTTTCACGTACTTGATGTGAGATCTTGTGCTAAAGGTCACACACATCTGTTCATCCGTGAGAGTCATGGCTGGGGTTACCGTCACCATTCAGGCAGATTTTCGAGCCGTTGTTTGTTGTAAATATGTGTATGAGGGGAACCAGCCAAAAGTAAAATGGTCGACGTAATCGTACCACTTCGCTTAATCGAACCCTGCCTTAGTTAACCCGCACAGCACTTAAAAGCGAGGCACCTACATGGACTACTGGGTACGGCAGACATCGTGCCATGGACACGTGGTGCCTCCTGTAACAACAAAGGGGTCATGCCCCCTTCCATATATGGTAAAGGACCCCCACTTTTCCTACTCATATAAATGATGTCTGGTCCATGTGAATGTGTTGCGGAACCAAAGTGTTAAAAAAATAGATCCAGGGTTCAGTCAATTTATTAAATTGAAATTTTATTTTGTAGTAACTGATTTCATTTAAACTGATCCGGCGTTTGATCCACGACAAATTTCAAGATGAGTAGATTTTTGCAGGACTGGAGGCCACGCCCCTCTGGTTCTGAAATATTTCAACAGGAATGTCCGGAATGTAGTAATGCTGCTTAACCTCCTGTTGGCGGAATAGTTATTTATGTTCCTGTAAGAAGGAGGTGTTTGCCAGGCAGAAGTCATTAAGGTTTTGTTCTCGTCAGCGTCGTCTTATTTTCTGGGAGTTTTAGTCGTTGTCTCTCTAATACAGCACGGTTTGGTTAATGGGATTAAGCGAAGGTGGGCGGAGCAGGGCCCGTAGAAATGAGCGCCAGCCGTCCCTCCGTCTGCACAGAATGTTCGTGCGATAACTTTGGAAGGAAGTGACTTGGGATCACCAAATGTGGTGGATGGGTCCCCCTCAGGGCCAAATAGGGTGTGATTGCATATGGGTCACTTTTGATTTGTTAGGACTCGTTAAATGGTGCTGCTAGCTGAGCGATTGGACCCCTATGATCTTTTTTTTTTTTTTTTTTTTTTTTTTAAAATTAAAAAAAATCCAAATGAAGTATCATTATTTTATTTTACGTGTGTGCATGTGTGTATATATAGATAGATAAAAATAATTGTTTAACTGATCTTTTTGGAGAGCATGACTTTAATTTTTTAAGACGTCAGTAGTATAATTATAACAGTTATATAATTATAACAGTTATAACTGTTATATAATTATAACAGTTATAACTTCGTAGCAGAGGTGTAAGAGGTGTAATACATTGAACTCATGAAAACAGCAGGATGGTACCTTCGTGAGAACAGTGGAGTTCCGCCCCGACCTGTCTGTGCTTTTTTTTGTTTATTTTATTTATTTATTTATTTTTATGAACAGTTTGCATGCAAGGTCATGTAAATCTATCAGTCGTTTTAAAAAGAGAAGAGTGAGATGGATGGTAGTTATGTATTGCTGGAGGAGCTGGTGTTTTACACCGGTGTGTTGTGACTTGTGTGAACCCATTTCTCAGGTTTATTTAATCTTTACTGTTGGTGTATTAAAGCTGATACTTTATACTTATTGTAAATAACACAGTTCATAGTTATATTTAACTTGGTTATCTGTGCAGGGTGTGATAATCACTTTAAAATATTCAGTCTTCAGCTTCTCTCTTTCCTGAGCGCCGCTGCAGCGGATGTGTTTATTTTTGTACCCTGTACTGTACACTGGCATCAGAATAAAATCTGAAGAATCTCAAACCTCTTGTTCCTCACTGCTCTTCTGTGTCTTCTACACACTGCTGCTCATACCTCACACGTACATGGACCCTGATCCTGAGAACCCGCACACATGATGTCCTCCAGCTGTGGCCCTGTTAGAAATTTGAGAGCGCCACCGTGTGGTAGACACCTGAACTCATTTCAACGCATCCTCACGCTCTACGAGCGCCCTCTGCTGGAGCACAAGGGCAACTGAGATCTGACCGAACCGTGAAACTATTTCAAGATGATTTTAACCTTTAAAATGCTGTAATATAAGATTTAACCCGAGAATGGTTACCCTCTAATTTGCTAACGTGGTAGGTAAACTCGAGAGAAATTAAATATGTAATAACATACTTATGACAAACTTAGACTCACACTGCCAGATGTACGAGTTACACAACCACCTGAATTCCACCCTGGTAACCGTTCTAGGGTTAAGAAAGTGTGAGTAAAGGCATGTATTTTCTGGCTAAACTGGGATTTAGGAGATTTAAAAGGTTCTGTAACATTATGGAAACTGGGCTTTTACATCCGAGCCCAGAGGCTCATCAGTGCAGGAGCTTATCCCCGGTTTCTGTAGCGTGAAGCGACTTGGAGCTCAACTCCTCCTGGATGGGATGCTGGTCCATCACAGGTTCCCTTCCCAGTATTTTTTACTGGCACCCATTTATACTGCTGGGTGAACAGAGGCACACTTGCGGTTCAGACCTTTCCCAGGGGTCCTAGCACGGTGGGGGTCTCACAGAGATTCAAACCCAGGACCTCCTGATCATGAGCCCAGCACTCTAACTGTTATGCCACTAGCCCCACTTATGAAATTAAAATGTTTTTTTTTTTTAAATCAATAAAATGTGTATATAAATAAATAAATAATGAATGTAAAGTACATATAAATACCCTGATTCCACTTCTAAAATGAGTCCACTCAAAGGATGTTTAGCAGAGTTTCAGGTGTCTCTCGACCAGGTGAGGTAAAGGTTCTTGCTGCTGTGGCTCATGGTTGAGACATCAGTTTGTGCAGCAGGCTCAGGAAAGCCACTGTATCCCCTGAAAAGCCGCTGTGCCCATCCACGGGTTGAGCCCTACAGCTTGGGTGGATGGAATAAATAATCTAGTGGCTGTCCTGGGAACCTTTCTGCACTGGAGGTACATGAGTGAGGTGAGGTGAGAATGTGCCAGAAGGAGATGCTGGTGAATTGGGAGACACGGCCAGGGGGGTCAGAGAGGGCACTTCCTCCTGAAGTGCCCATGTTGCTTGGGGGGCACAACTACTGCACAGGACTGGTTTGGGTTGCTGAGGCCTATGAGGTGGAGAATCTCACCGGTGCTGTAGGGATGTTAGGTCTGGCTCTCTGAGATGTTCCTTTACTACATTTGGTGAGGAATGGTGGCCTGTGGTGACACTTTTCAGCAACAGTCCTTTCTTTTCTCTGGTGGGTTGGAGATGTGATCAGGAAACTGCTAATTGGTTGTTTGGATGTTTTTCGGTTTAAAACTAATTTCTACGTTTTAAATAAATAAAAAAGCCTCCTTCTGGACCGGTTTCTGCGTCCCTGGCAACTGTCGTCAAGCGAGGCATATCAGCCAATCAGCGTCGCGAGACATACCAGCCAATCATCGCTCCAGTCTTCACAGCTCGTGCACACACGGGGTGCGCTCGGTGCCTCCAGCGTCTGGGACAGAAGGAGCATTCCGCGTGAATTTCAAAAGAATTCTAAACTTACTGTGCACGTGGATGCAGAACACGGAACAGATACTCGGCTGTGAAAGGAGCGTGTGGAGGACACGGGGATGAGATAAGAGATGAATAGTTTATGGGGTTCTAACTAATAGTGAGTAATGTTCTTTTGTTTGTTAGAATATTATTATTATTCATTCATTCATTCATTCATTTTCCAAACCGCTTATTCCTAGTTAGGGTCACGGGGAAGGCTGGCGCCCATCT
>JAQNCB010000022.1:46912280-46927664 GCA_030068295.1 Euristhmus nudiceps | reverse complement strand
CACACACAACACACACACACACGCGCGCGCACACACCCTCACACACACACACACACACACACACACACACACACACACACACACACACACACACAAAAATCTAATCATCTGGATCTGGGAATTTTTCAAAGGATTCTTTAACTGTTAGCACATCAGCATCACAGCAACGAGGTTGTGGGTTCGATTCCCGGGCTTGAGGCGTTTCTGTGTGGAGTTTGCATGTTCTCCCCGTGCTTGTGTGGGTTTCTCCCAGGTCCTCCGGTTTCCTCCCACCATCCAAAAACATGCACAGTGGACTGACTGGCTGTTCCAAATCAACCCTACGTGTAAAAGTGAGTGTGAATGGTTGTGTGTGTGTGTGTGTGTGTGTGTGTGTGTGTGTGTGTGTGTGTGTGTGTCGGCTGAGACGGCCGCCAGCCTTCCTGCGACCATAATTACGATTAAGCAGCTTAGAAAATGAATCAATGGATAAATAGGTTTTTGCGTATTCTAAAATTTCAGATTCTCTCTGCGCTTGCATCAGTGGGTTTCCTCCGAGTCCTCTGGTCGTCTCCCACAATCCTGCATATTACGCTAAGCGGATGTTCCAGAATTGCCCCTGGTGTGAGCCTGAGTGTGATTAGTTGTGTGTGTGTTGGCCCTGCAGTGGACTGGCGAGCCGTTCGGGGCGTTCCTTACTCTCTCACGGAGTCGGCTGAGATGGGCTGCAGCCTCAGCGCAACCCTGGTAGGATTAAGTTGTTCAGCCAATGAACGAAGAGCTGATGAATGAGTGTTAAGAGGAAAACGATTTGAGGGGATTAGATGCACAGAAAGGAGGCACCTGCGTTCAGATTAAGCGTCCCCCTCCCCCGGCACGTCGTCTCAGAGCTGTATCTTTACGTCATCAGGATCCCGGGAGAGAACCACAGACCCGATACAGAACACAGATGAGCGTGATGTTCGCCGGTCCTCCGCTTTATTTCAGAGAAACGGCTACGCGCGGTTTCCTGCGAAAGGCGAGTCGGAGAGCGTTTATCTGCGCAGGCACAAAGTGTTCTCTGCACCTGCACTCGGGCTTTTATTTAATCAAGAGCAGGAGAGAAATATAAGAAAACAATGAGAGTGTGCCGGGTTCATCACTCTGGCTCCCTCACTCACTCGTTAGCCGAACTGCAAATTACACCCTGAACAGCTTTCCAGACCATTCCAGGGTAACACATACAACCTTTCACACTCACAGCCATCCATCCATCCATCCATTCATTCATTCATTCATTCATTTTCTAAGCCACTTAATCCTAATTAGAGTCACATGGAGGCTGGCGCCCATCTCAGCCGACTCTGGCTGAGGGTGGGGTACACCCTGAACAGCTCACCAAGCCGTCTCAGGGCCAACACACACACAACCATTCACACTCACATCCATGCCTAGTAGTAATTTCATTCATTAATTCATTTTCTAAAGCGCTTAATCCTAATTAGGGTCACAAGGAGGCTGGTGCCCATCTCAGCCGACTCTGGCTGAGGGTGGGGTACACCCTGAACAGCTTACCAAGCCATCGCAGAGCCAAGACACACAACAATTCACACTCACACTCACACATAGGGGTGATACGGAACCACCAATGTGCATGTTTTTGACTGCCATTTAGCCTAAAGTTCATGTCTTTGGCTGGTGGAAGGAAACCGTAATACCCAGAGCAAACCTACGCAAACTACAAAATAGTAGCGCCAAAAACCCCGTTACTTGAACCCAGGACCTTCTTGCTGTGCGTCGGACGTGCCACGCCACCATGCCGACTCCAACTTCCTGCTCCGAACAGAACTGCAGTCCATTAACATCTAGAATCAAATCCCAACTCTCGAGTCGTTTCATGGAAATGAATCTCATCTCACATCACTTTTTGAGATCCTTTATTAAGGTCGCAGGGAGGCCGAAGCCTATCCCAGCTGAGTCCAGACACACGAACGTACCAGGAGCAACTTGGAACAGCCAGTTCGCCTATTGCGCAGATCTTTGGACTCTGGAAGGACGCGCCCTTGCCAGGCACAGGACTCAAACCCAGGACCTTCTTGCTGCGAGTCGGACAGTGAGGCAGAGCTTAATGTGAAATCATCATCATCATCATCATCATGTCTGGTCTCTCCGGGAACAACTATCAATGCCGGGTCTCTACAACTAGCAGTGAGGCAGCAGGATGGAAATTATGGAGGAGTAGTGTCTTTCTGGATGGCCTTGTAGCATCTGGGGCGACATGCTGCAATAGATCCAGGCGTCCCAGCCTGGTCTCCTCATCCCCAGTGGTCTGTGATGGGCGAGATACGGCCAAATCCATTCATTCATTCTTTTTCTGAACCGCTTCATTCTAATTAGGGTTGTCGGGAGACTGGTCATCTCAGCCAACTCTAGGCAAGGGTGGGGTACACCCAGGCCAAGCCATCGCAGGGGTACGGCCAAATCGTCATCAGTGATTGGCCTCAACACCCAGTCTGTCACATGCCAAAGACCGCATGCAAAGACCTCCAAACACCGCCCCCGGTTTTGCCGAACGCAGCTGATCTAGAGGAGCAACACCTGACCAAAAAAAAATAACCCAACACGATGTTGGCGGGCAGAGACGGGTATCGTCGCCTGCCCTGTACAGTAATGTACACGATGATGATAGCCTGAAAACATGAAAACAAAAGTCGAGACCACAAAAACAACTGATGTCAGGATGTACCAGGAAGGAATTCTCAGGAGACGCTGACGGGTGTGTTCCAGGGAAACTATACGTGTCTGAGCACAGTAAACCATCACCAGGAAATAAAATAACGTCCTGTCTGTCTGTCCTGCGATTTTAAACGTCAGAGCCGTGAGGCGATAGCAGGGGAAGCAGCCGAGCCCTGAGTCACCGCGACCCATCCTGATCCCAATCCAGTGTGGAGTTTGAGATGCTTGTGATGAATCTTGATGTTTAATCTCCTCCTCCTCCTCCTCCTCCTCCTCCTCCTCCTCGTTATTGTCCTTTGTCAGGTTTTGTCTACGTTCCTCAGTTAGAGACCGGATGTAACTTTAGAGCCCTAATGAGCAGGCTGTTAAAGTGTTTGCGGAGACGACATGAGGAAGAACGCCTGAGAGGAACCAGACTCGAAGGAGGAACTTCTTCTGCATGACATCAGACAGCGGGATTAGCATAGTGATGGCAGACGAGCAGAATGCAAATGAATCAAACACCGGTGAGCAGGAGTGCTTGGGTGAGCAGAACATGACAGGTGATGATTACAGCTGCACCAGTTTCATTAGGCTTGTTGGTGAGGTGCATGATGGGAGTTTGGCGGATGAAGTGATTGCATGACTTCAGGTACAATGAACAAACAACCTCCAGGGAAGGATATGAGGAGGCATCCTGGGTAACTTTGATATGTGTTCATGCACAGGGGTGGAACAGGCCTGTGTGTGTGTGTGTGCACATGCTTTACATATGCACACCAAACCCAGACTGTGACCTGCGTTCGTGTCTGCAGGAACTCCTGAATGTTTATTTGGTTCTTTCAGTGCAAGTCGCCGTAAACCTCCAGCTCTTTATGGAGGGCAGTAAACAGAGAGGAACACGGAAAACAAAGAGAAAACAAAGAGCGTGGCCACGCGTACGCTGTCCTCGCTTTGATCTCTCTTTCCTTTTAACCACTTCAATTCTTTTCAAGAGTTCTGCTTCCCACAAACTATTGCCTTCTCTCTCTCTCTCTCTCTCTCTCTCTCTCGCTCTTTCTCTCTGTCTGTCTCTCTCTATCTCTCTCCCTCTCTCTCTCTCTCTCCTCTCTCTCTATCTCTCTCCCTCTCTGTCTCTCTCTCTCTCTCTGTCTCTCTTTCTTTGTCTCTCTCTCTCTCACTGTCTCTCTCTCCCTCTCTGTCTCTCTCTCCCTCTCTCTCTCTTTCTCTCTCCCTCTCTCTCTCTCCCTCTCTCTGTCTCTCCCTGTCGCTCTCTCTGTCTCTCTCTCCCTCTCTGTCTCTCTCTCTCTCCCTCTCTGTCTCTCTCTCTTTCTCTCTCTGTCTCTCTCTCTTTCTCTCTCTCTTTCTCTCTCTCTATCTCTCTCCCTCTCTATCTCTCTCTCTCTATCTCTGTCTCTCCTTCTCTATGTCTCTCTCTTTCTCTCTCCCTCTGTCTCTCGTTCTCTCTCCCTCTCTGTCTCTCTCTCTATCTCTCTCTCTCTCTCTCTCTCGCTGTCTCTCCCTCTCTCTCTTTCTCTCTCTTTATCTGTTCTCCTCTTCCTGTTTATCTCTTTCTTTCTCATGTACACTTTTTCTTTCTCTTTCTCTCTCTCTACTCGTTTCTTTTTACTCTTTATCTCTTTACCCTCTGTCTATTCTGTGCCCGTTTTTTTTCCTGTTGGCATGGCTCCTGTTTGTTTTCAGCCATTTTGGGGACTGGCAGTGCTCGTAACAAACTGCTTAAATGGCGTCCTCTTGCTCTCCCTCTCTCTTTCTCCCTCCCTCGCTTGCTCCCTTACTCGTTCGTTTGCTATGCTATCACCCGGCTTTGTGTAATATGGGCTACACCGAGCGTTCGTGTATGAAGAACAATACAACAAAAACAAACCCCCCCATCCCGACACAAAAAAAATGAGGGATTGGGATTAAAACGATGAGAATGGGTTGGGTGGTTAAAAAAAAGGAGAAAGGCAGCAGGATAGACGATGAAACCATGAAACCGATTCGGAAAAGAGGAAAGAAGGAACACCCTGGAATAGTGTGTCCGAGGGAAAGTAAAGTGCAAGAGGGAGAAAGAGTGTGTGGCGAAAGAGCAGGCGAGAGAGAGAGCGAGAGAGAGAAGGAGAGAAGGAGGGGGAGATTCGGGAGTGTGAGAGTCGTCCCTGCCCTCCGTCTCTACATAGTGCTGCCTGTGTGTGCGCTGCCTGCGTTCTCTTGTTCACGCGCATGCACACAGACACACACACACACACACACACACACAGGCGCAGACAAGCATACACACACTCATACACACAGAACGAGGGAGGGCGAGAGAGAGAGAGAGAGAGAGAGAGAGAGAGAGAGAGAGAACAGATCGCAGCAGAGATGCAGCAGGAGGTTTTTCGAGGTACGTAGTCTCGTTGTGTGCTTGCCTGGCGGAGAAATGAACAGACCGTCACACTCTTTTCTGTTCTCTCGTTCTTCTTTTCGTCCTGCTCCGGCACTCTTCTTCTTCTTCTTCTTCTTCATCATCATCATCACCACTGTCATACTGATTGTTGTTGTTGTTGTTGTTGTTGTTGTTGTTTGGGATCTATGTAGGACCGGAGAAGAGAGATGAGAGAAGTGTTGTCCTGTTTGTGTGTGTGTGTGTGTGTGTGTGTGTGTGTGTGTGTGTGTGTGTGTGTGTGCATGTCTCTGTGTGTGCGTCCGTGCGTATGTGGAAGTGCGACTGTGTGTGTGTGTGTGTGTGTGTGTGTGTGGTGCTAAACAAGGCCTGCCTCCCTTATCCTCTCCTCTCGTGGCTGAACCACGCAGTTCTTTTTCACGGCCGATGAGTCACTCAGATTTAACAGAAACTAAGACATGTTTTATATTTTAAAAAAAACAACAACAATTCTCTTTCTAAGCCGATACCTCGGCCGGATATCGCCGCGCTCGTAATTGGTGTGACTTCGTGTTCTATATCGAGTGTCGGTTTAGTTGTAAGATTCTGAAACAGTGCAAGTTTTGCGATGTGAACATGCGAAGGTCCGGAGATTTGAAGAATAAGGTTTGAACATGGCCATGCTGCTCGGTATTTTTTTGCCCCTCCACCCCCTCCACCTCTTTTTGTCGGATGTACGCGTGCTTTAAAAGTACACCGGGTTCCTTTTTGTTCTTTTCTTCTTTTTTGTTGTTGTTGTTGTTGTTGTTGTTGTTGGTGGTGGTGGTGGTGGTGGTGGTGGTGGTGCTTTTTTGTTGTTGCGTACAGCCTGTCTGAAACGGGCCGGAGGGCTCAGAGGGATCGTGATGTTCGAGTGAGCAGTTTGCTCATTTACTAAACATTTATCTGGGTGTGTGTGTGTGTGTGTGTGTGTGTGTGTGTGTGTGTGTGCGCGTGTGTGTGTGTGTGTGAGGGGGTAGGGGGACAGGGACGAGGGGGTAGGGGAAGTAGGGGATGGGGTCTGTATTTGAACTTGTTGTCGCTGATTAACGTTTTTCCTTTTTGCATTTTGGCGTCACAAAGCCTGAGGATTTCCATTCTAACGCCATGACGAAGTGCCTATCGGGACTCCCGACCAAGTTTATCCCAAACAAACTGCCTCATCTCAGGAAAATAGCGCAAACACGAGCTATCCTACTTCCTAGACACTTCATTAGATGTTTGCATCAAAAAAAAAAAAATTTTATGTATATAATTTTTAAAGTATTATGGGAATTACTTGCTGAGCTTGTCAAGCGTGGCTTGGTGTGTTTCCCACTGGTATCGCCACTGGACCGTGGCCTATCAAGATACATGTTCAGCGTGGAAGCATCTTAAAGATATAGGACTGGATTTGATACCTCTTTCACCTCTGAACCCTTCCATACCTCCTGCTCCCACCTTCTCTTTCCTCACCCCTCACTACCGATCTCCTCCTTCCCCCGACCTCCCCTTTCCTCCTCTTCCCTCTGGCTGGCTCAACCATGTTTTTTTTGCCAGGGGGGTTGTTCAGAGTTCAGGATCGAGTCACAGCCCTCTTTTAACAGTCCGGCTCTGCCTAGTCCGGAGTCACGGGCCTGATGGAAACCCAAGGCCTTCAGGAGTTCACTCCTGTTCCCGAGTGTCCAGTTTTCCTGTAGGACACTGATGCGTTGTTCAAGAGCGCCATTTTCTTGACGGAGATGGCATCACGTCACAGAGTTCCTTCTTTCCTAATTTATTCTGTCAGTTTCTAATGTGCTGCATATGATACGCAGGGAACAAGCAGACAGAGGCAAAGCAAGATTTGATTACTTCGACCGGGACGTTTTTTTTTTTTGTTTTGTTTTGTTTTGTTTTTTAAATGGCGGTACAGACAGAGACAGTCCCTCGAATGTTTGTCTCTCGAACTCTTTCAGGCGGTTGAATATTCGAGTAGAGGGGGAGACGGAGTGCTGGAGATGAAAAGAGAGGGTGGCGGTAAAGCCCCTGTCACGCTTGGCCAGCCTCTTGAGTTAAGGACGGCGTGTTGAGAGGCGGTGTGTGCGTCACGCACAAAGGGTGACGGAAACAGGGACAGATGCATTTCCTCATCCATAGCACAAAACAAATTTTGACATGTGGAACCCCTTGTAAACATTTCGGTCCATGTTCTGAGCCTGTCAGCGTCCACATGGACCGGAACAGGTGCAGCGTTGCTCCGTGTA
Source organism: Euristhmus nudiceps (assembly GCA_030068295.1). NCBI lineage: Eukaryota > Metazoa > Chordata > Actinopteri > Siluriformes > Plotosidae > Euristhmus > Euristhmus nudiceps. The sequence continues at coordinate 46,920,359 of JAQNCB010000022.1, read as the reverse complement.
TATTCCTTCGTGTATAACGCAGTAAGCCTCACGTCTGTGATCGATCCAGCTGATAAAGCGCGAAAACGTCCTGCTTGCCTTGACATGTTTTGCTTTCCTTCTCGTGAACTTCCTGCCGTTGTACATTATGTAACGTCTAAAATTACAGCCCTATATTTTGGTACTTCCTTTGCACAGTCCGTGGCTATGTTTGTGGTGTTCTAGCGAGTGACGCTACCTGTCAGATAGCTTGTTGACAGGCAAACCGGTTGGTATGCACCTTGCAAATGGGCGAGGTGTGAGTATGTGCCTGTGTGTGCTTGTCCCTGTTAATGTGTGCATGTGTGTACGTGTGTGTGTGTGTGTCTGAGAGAGAGAGGGGGGTGGGGGGGAGGGAGAGAGAGAGAGAGAGAGGGGGAGAGAGAGAGAGAGGGAGAGAGAGTGAGAGAGGGAGACAGAGAGAGAGAGAGAGAGAGAGAGAGAGAGAGAGAGAGTGCGCGTGTGTGTGCGCGTGTGTTTGGCTGTTCCTGTCTCTGGCCTGGCTCTTTTTTCACCGCCTCTCTCCGTCTCTCTCTCGCTCCCTCGCTCTGCAATAACAGTGCTGACCTAGTTTCAGTGTGTTCAGGGCTGGTTGTGGAATTTTACAGAGGCCTGCCTGCCTGGCTAAAACACAGGCAGAAAACCATGACTGAGGAGTTTTTATGAATTATAAAAGCTTAAATTAAGAGTAGATCCTTACTTAAATATAGCAGAAGAAAGAATTTGCCCCTCTAATACGTAACGGGGAATTTGTTTACTCGAAATCGCAGACCAGACTGCTAGAATAGACGACGCAAATCAGTGTAGTTATTAAACTTGGTGTCTTTATTCCAAATTGTATACAAAGAGTGGATTGAAGGGACCATCAACTTTAACCCACACCCCTCCCCCACGCCTGACCTCCGGTGAACCCCCTCAGCCAAGCTAGCGCCATTCTGTCAGGATATTTAGCACGACTTTCGTGTGTTTGCATGAAATTTCATCTCAGAAATGTAATTCTGAAGACGGTTACTGGTAAAAATGAATTCCGTTCAAGGAAAAGAAAAGTGAAAGCATCGCCGTGGACGAGTGGGTGGGATCGGAGATTATTTCTTACTCTGTAATACTGAAAACTCAAAATGCAGATGACTAAAATCACAACTAAAGACTTGTCTATCTGTTTTCCAGGTTTGGGGGCGGGGCCATGGTGTCCAGAATGGACGGCTGGCACCCACTCCACACCTGCGTTGTTCCCTTGGAGCTAGACGAACAGCGCCTTGCTGCCCCTGCTTCAATCTATGAGGAGACTCGATTTTACATCCACCTTAAAATTAACGCTGCGTACAACATCCAGATCCAAGGATTGAGCTTTTCTCCAAATGACTCTCCTCCTCTCCTGAACGCCTGCCAAGCTTCCATTCCAGTGTTGGACACAGTTTTAACTTTTACCTCACTCTGTTCAGTACTCCTGAACTTGTTGAACTGCATCTACGCCTCTTTCTTCCTTAAGGGTCTGTTTGAAGTGGGTGGCCTGAAAAAGTGTCTTGAGGGACTAAAGGAAAAGACTCAAATGAAACACAAAAATAAACAGATGAAAGGAGACAGGATGGGAGAAGGGACAGACGAAGTGGATGGCACCAAGACGACACGGATATCTCTCAGTTTTCCAATCAGCACTGGACTGCCTGGTTTCTCCGCACAAAAACACTGTCCAATAGTTCATCCTCCCTCCTCTTCTATAGCATTTGATAGAGATGCTTCAAATAGCACTCCATGGAAGGAGGAAACCTTCAGAGACAAACCATTGTCGAAAGGATCAAAATCAGACTACCTATCCTGTTCTTCCTCATCCACTCTCCCCATCGATTTGACTGCACCTGTTACTAAGAACTGCAAATCCACTATGTCTTTTTCTGTGGCTGGTAGTGGTCCCCACTTTCCAACATCTGCGTTACACACATCTGCTAAAATGGACTATTCAAGAGACACATCTGGATCTAGTCTGCCTAATGACTACCCGGAACACTCAACAACAGAGACTGCACATATCTTATTCAACCTGAGTGCAAGGGCCTATCAAGGTCAGGTGACAAAGGACCTGGAAAGTACGAAAGGCAAGAAACGTAAAGGAAATAGCTTACATGTTGAACTGAGCCTCCCTCTTCCCAGTATAAACCCACCATCATCTTCATCAAGCCCTCCTCCTCTTTCACCCCCTTCTGTCTCTCCATTGACTCTCCCTCCTCCTACCTTCCATGACTCCTATCAAGCAGTGCCAAAACCGGAGCTGCTGTGTGGGGTATGTCACCGTCTGTTCAGCACCGCCTCATCCCTCACTGTGCACATGCGTCTTCATCGGGGTGGACGACTTCTCAGCTGCCGCCATTGTGGCAAAGCCTTTATCCATAATAAAAGACTGCAGTCCCATGAGGCCACCTGTCGGCAAGCACTGCCAGCTTTCTCTATCCAGCCCAAACAGGAACCTTTGGAGGAGGGGAACATGGAAAAAACAAATGAGGCAACAGAGTCAGAACAGCTTGAACAAGAGACAGGACCCGGACGACCCATGAAAAAAGGACGAGGCCTCCAAGGACACCATGCCAGGGCAATGTCTCACACTGATGACCTCAGGGATGAGGATCACTTTGTGAAGATTGTTGATGGACATATCATTTACTTCTGCTCAGTGTGTGAACGCTCCTACATGACTTTATCAAGTCTCAAGCGCCACTCTAATGTGCACTCATGGCGTCGGAAATACCCATGCCACTATTGTGATAAGGTGTTTGCTCTCGCAGAATACCGCACCAAGCACGAGGTGTGGCACACTGGTGAAAGGCGATACCAGTGCATATTTTGCTGGGAGGCCTTTCCTACCTATTACAACCTCAAGACACACCAGAAGGCATTCCATGGCATTAGTCCTGGCCTTATCTCAAGTGAGAAGACAGCCAATGGAGGCTATAAGCAAAAGGTTAATGCACTTAAGCTCTACCGCCTACTACCCATGCGCTCTCAAAAACGGCCCTATAAGACATACAATCAGGCCTTGGCCGATGGACTGCTCAAACCTGACCCATCAGCTGCCTTGCCTTTGCCTCTAGGCTGCAGTCTGTCTCCAAGTCTGGACCCCAGCAAACTGGACTCCTTCCTTAAGGACATTCATTCTCAAGACATTAAACCGGATCCTGAAAGTTTCCTGATCAAGATGGACACAGAACAGTGCAGGAAGCTGGAAACGGCCCAGGCGGAGGTACCAGTAGAGGTCAGTGAGAAGGAAAGGTCAGATTTACATCTCTCTGTCAACAACAGTGTCAAAGCCAAAAATGTCAAAGGCCCAGAGACAGCAGTTTCATCTGTCATTACATTTGGACATAGCAAACCCTCAGTCATAATGCACAGTACAGCACTCCCATCCTCTGTCATTGTTCAAAGAGATAAGACGCCCTCTGGGGATGGAAAATGTCCTACAGTAAGTAGTCATGGAATGGATAAGACTTTGCAAAAGACACTTAAAAAGCATACACAAAAAGATCATACACATACCCACGGCAAGTGGGAAACAAACAGCACACGTACAGAAGCCTCAAAAATCCAGCAGCCAACAGAAAAGATTCACAAAGGACGAAAAGCTCATGCCAAGAGTGAGTCAAGCAAGGTGGTCCCCATATCTGTGGGTTCAGAGGTCAAAGGGAGTGGGCCTCTTTGTCAGATCACTGTACGTATTGGAGAAGAAGCTATTGTCAAAAGGAGTATATCTGAGACAGACCTCATGAGAGACAAGAGTCCACCAAGCAAAGACAAAAAGGGAAACTGCCTACATGGAGAGCAGAGAGAGTCACGGCACACCCACCACCAACACCGCAAACACCATGGTCATCGCAGTTCAAGCCAGGAAGAAAAAGATTCTAAACATCCAGGAAAGGTGAGAAAGTATTTCTTCAGACAAGAAGTCAGGGAGGACAGGAAGGATCATGATGAAGACAACTTGTGGAGACCCTATTATTCATATAAGCCCAAGAGAAAGGCAATGCATATGCAGAAGATCAAGAGCTGGCAGCGCAAAATGCACTACAAACGATCGCTACGGCTGATGAAGAGAGCAGAAAGACTAATGAATGATGTAAACAAAGATGGAGATGGTTTAGAGGAAGAAAAAAAGGACGAAGTAAAAGAGGAGGAAAAAGAAGTTTTTCATCAGGCGGAGATCAAAAACAACACACAAACTCCTTGTGTTCCCGCAATAACAGAGGAGAAGGAAGAAGAAAAGGGGGGTCCTGGAAAGCATGACCTTTCTATCTCCACAGCTTTATCCCAGTCCACTCTGAATTCTCAGTACACAGTTTCTCCTACGATCAAACAGCGTTGGACTGGGGACCAGGCCTCTGAATGTGGATCTTGTGGCCGCTGGTTCTCCAGCTCAAGGAAGCGAGACAAACATGAGCTCACACATTTATTTGAGTTTGTGTGTCTACTTTGCAGAGCTACTTTCCCTTCTCAGACCAAATTAGAGGAACATCAGAGAACCAGTCACCCAAAAAATAAACCTCTGCCTACCTCTGCTTCATGTAATTCAGAGTCATCAAGCAATTCAATGGAATTAGAGGAGACAAGCAGTGTATTGAACAGGCGGTTCTTAGAAAAGGGGAGTACAGCTCGCCTGGGAAGAAGGCCGTTGACTAGATATACCTGCTCGCAGTGCGATAAAGTATGTAAGACTGCTGCTGCACTGAACTGCCACCTAAAGAGGCATGAGATAGGCAACACTACAGAGACCATGCAGGCAGTCCCGGATATGCAAAGTCATAACCCTCCGGTACCACAGGTTGACAAAGTTCAAGTGACTGATTCGGATATTACACCTAGGCATGCACAGCCCATCCCGGTTATAAACTATCTCAAGTCTGATTCTCAGCACACACAGAAACAGGCAGGTGAAAGGAATGAAGAGCACCAAAGATTAGCTACTGGTGAATGTCCAAAGTTAACAGGTATTGACAAGATCCAGAGTTCACAGTTGACCACTATTTCTTCCCCACTTAGACTCAGCCCAATACCAGAAAGGCCAAAGGTCATATCCCCTAGTCTCCCCAGTGTGCTGGTAATGAATGGAGCAGAATGTCTGGACTTCCGAACTCCTGAAAAACGGAGTCTAGAGGCACAGGATCAGAGAAAAAGATGCCTCACATCCACTGATGGACCAAATCAAATCTGTCAAGTCCAATTGACAGATAATGCAAGAACAGATACAGATCCATCTATGTCCACTGCATTACAGCCAGTCAAAGAGAGTGTTTTGAGTGATCAAGAGGTAGAAGCACACAAATACAGGGATATTCACATCAGTGATCCTTCAAAAGAGGCTGCACAAGAGGCTCAGGATCTTAGAATATCCAGGACGACTTGCAGAAACCAAGCAGAGGATTTGTCCATGCCAACAATACTGGCAAGGGAAAGGGAATTCCCCCAGCAAACTTCATACCAATACTTGACCAACAAAATGCGATCCATGGACGATGTGATGCTCATAGTGCCCAAAGAGGAGCCACTGAGCCCTGTGCCCTCTCCCATATGCTCTGTCATTCAAACCGCACACAAAGGACCCCCACAACGGTACCCACAATCCCCTAGTCACTCTCCAAGACCTTTGAACCTACAGCTGCAGTCGCATGTAGAGACAAACCAAGCACACCAAGGCATACACAGTGCTGAGAAACAAAAATCTATGCTTCCAACAGGTTCAGATCACAGCAATGAGCCCCCTTGTGCTCGTCCTGTGCTGCACCCCCAAGTGCCCCATTCAGAGCCAGAGACAAAGGACAGAACCTCTTTAAGAGATCCCTGTCGAGAACCTGGCTATCCAGTTCAGGAGTATGCACTTCCCTTACTCATACCCGGAGGGTACTGTTCTGCTAAGAAGCAAGAGGACCAGATGCTCATGTCATACCCTTCTGCACCCTTGTCTTTTGGCGCACTGGGAAAGATGGTACCCCATACTGACTCAGCAAAATTGCCCTTTTACCCCGATCCCTATCAACTGCTCTATGGCCCACAGCTACTACCATACCCATACAACCTCGCCACTTTGCCTATGGCTCTCAATATGATGGCACCAGGGGACAAAGTAGAGCCCTTGCCCTTTTTACCTACTCTTTTTAACTATGCTGCAGTAGGTGCCCCTTTGCCTCACCCTTTAGTAGTGAACCCCAGCCTATATAATAGCAGCAGTAGCACAAAGCAAACCAGTGACAACCCATGAGCTTATGTGGAGCTACAGCACTGAAGGAATACTGTACAGCTTATAAGAGGACCAGACCTTAGACAGAAGATGTGTTGTTGCTGTTTGTTAAACGAACTACTTGCACAGATGTTTAAGTCTCTTTGGAAAAGTAGCAAAGAAAAAAAACCCGTAGGTGTGTGTACAAAACTGAATATAGTGAAGTTACGGAGAGGTGCCTTAGAGGTAGGACCTTTGGTTAAAGGGGAGGCTGCGATCTGGTCATCTGGTGATCTACTGGTCCAATAGGGATCTCTTCCCCTTGCCGATAGCAAAACACACCTCTGACTCACCACTCCTCGCCCTTTTTAGAAGAGTTAGAGCTTGGTTATCCGTTCTCTCAGATTTGTTGTATTAACTGGTATAAATAATACATCTGGAGAGCTAACAAGATGTATTTTCTGAGGAAAAAAAAAAAGACAAAAAAATAATAGTGTGCTTTCCACTAGCGACAGTATATCAATAACAATCATATTTGTAGGTCTAATATAGGCATTCTTTTTCTACTGCAGATAGAAATATTATAGGGGCCAAGCTCTTCGTTCTAAAACGGAAAGATACACACTCAATTCAGTGAAGGAAGACAATATCATATAAGCAGTTTTGTGTGTGTGTGTGTGTGTGTGTGTGTGTGTGTGTGTGTGTGTGTGTGTGTCAATCTCTCATCATGCATGTAGTTTGGGGTAGTTGTCTTTTTACAACATAACGTAGGTTCTGTTGTGCGTATCTTCAGTACTGGCTTCGATGTGAGCGTCTGCGCCGTGTGTGTGGGTGTCTTGAGGGTGATGTGTGCATGCACTGCACAGTTGTAGCCAGCAATGTTTGTGGTATATGCGCCTCGTTCGGTCAAACGGATATTGATACTGATATCGATATCGACGTGGATATCCGAGCACCATTCCTGGACAGGCTGTTACAACTTTTTGTAGATCAGCAAGTAGAAAAATTAGATGAGGTTTTTCCTTCGTCAGTCACAACTTAGCAGCTTTGATAGCTTACCGACATGTCATGGTGTTCATATGTGATCTTTTTTTGTGTGGGTGTGTGTTATTTTCGTTTATTTTTTAAGGCTAACCAGCGTCATGGCTGCTTGGTAATTTAACGGTAATTAAGGATGGACTGCATTTTACAATGTCATACACACGATATGTTTGTAGAAGTTGTTGGGATAATTATTAAGAGGCTCAAGTGAAGAACTGGACACAAGGATTTCTTTTTTGTTTGTTTTTTTTTTTTGTCTGTTTTTTTTAAAAATACAAACATCTGAGCTCTCGTCAATTACTTTATCGTCGTTTCTAGAAAGGAAAATACGTTTAGTGGCCTTCTCCTCCCCAGTGCCCCCTGGTGTCCACCAAAGACACTCCATTTACTTGACTGAAATCTGAGAGAGACTGAAGGTAAAAAGCAGATGAGAGCGACAGAGAGAGTGGGAGGGAAGTGGAGCAAAGTGCAGCAGCGAGCCTGTTATCGCCGGTAGAAGTTCCATTACAAAGTTGCAGAAAAATCAAGCTCTAAGCAGCCGGTGAATACCGTTGTTTTTTTGGTTTTTTTTCAAGCGGACATGATCTAAGGAAGCCTGTTACGTGTGAGCCGGGGGTTATGTTGGCTAGCCAACCGTCTTTCTCCACGTCTCTTCTGCAGTACACAGAAACAGTGAGAGTTGACGTCAGCTCTTCCTGACGTCCGCACATGGTCTGAGTTGCACTGCTTAGGACTGAAAAAAAGAAGAAGAAGAAAGAAAGAAAACGAAAAATTGCTCACTGACCTGGAGTGGCCCAAACACTCCGTTACGACTTTCCTGTTTA
>JAQNCB010000022.1:46506361-46516933 GCA_030068295.1 Euristhmus nudiceps | reverse complement strand
TGAATGTTTAATTGTTATTATAAGCATTTATAGCGTTGAATATGTATTTACTGATATTATATACACATATACATGTATGTATCCGTCAGTCAGGGGGGTCGATACTACTGCGTGGAAATTCGGCGTTCGCGTCGGGTCTCGGTCCCCATTAACCGCCAAAGGTGATGGATCCCTGTATTGCACTTGAACATGAGTATTGTACTGTTCAGGTAGATGGTCTGAATGATGGTTATTCAGTCAGTGTGTGTGATGGTGGTGGTTGGGTTACACGCTTAACAGCTTGTGGGTAAAATCTGTTCTTGAGTCGGTTAGTTTTTGTTTTTAGTGTCCTAAACACAGAACAACAACATATTCATGTGTGCGACGAAATACTTTTTTTTTTTAAGTAAAAGACATCCACACTCCATAGTGGCATTTTTAACTTAATTTCAGGCATCTGAATACAATTGTGTATCATTTCAGAAGTAAAATCCACTGTTGATTACGAATCATGTACATGCCTATGAGATTAAAGAAAAATAACAGTGGCCCTAAAGCGGAACTTTGTGGGAAACCTGATTTGAGCAAACTAGAGACAATCTGCCAAACGAAATGCTCAAGCGACAAAAACTTTTTAATTTAAATATGTTTTTATCCACAGTCTGAGGCAAGCAGTAAGTTATTGATGCCTTTAAATAGCACAGATTCTGTACTGAGGTCTCCAAAACATAGATAGAAATCTTACCAAGAAAATAAGTTTTGGCGATTGAATCATAATCAGAGAGATTTGTTTCCTAATCACATAGATCTTAAAAAGTGGATACATGGCTTAAATGGCAAGAGCAACAAGTTTAATGTAGTGTACTATCTCCAAGGTCACTCTTAATAATTCTAAATGTGTCTTCGAAAGTATCGAAGGTGCAGGTGGTTGGTGTACAGGTCAGTGTGTAGCACTTGTCATCTCGTTATATTAAATAGTTCTCGGCTAGACATTCTCGAATAATGGTACCTCTTGGGTTATCAACATTAGTGGACAGACTAATAAATAATGGATCGCGAGCAAGCCTGCTACTGAATTTTAATCTGTTTGGTCATTATGAGAACTCATTTCTGCTGGAGGTCTGAAGGAAGTGGAGAATCATAAATGGCTCGATCATTTGTTATTAAAACTGTGCTCATTAAATAAGAACACAGGGTTGTTAAATAATGCTATGATATTGTTCTTACAGCTTCCCATCACAAATACAAAACAAAAGCTATTCTGATTCGGAGTTGATGGTACGAAAGACTCCCTTAACGGGAGGTACAGGTGGTGTAGCTGTTAGCATGTTTGCCTCACAGCAAGAAGGTCCTGGGTTCAAATCCTGAGCTTGGGTTTCTCTGCATGTTCTTTGCATGTTCTTTGCATGTTCTCCACGTTCTTGCATGGGTTTCTTCTCCGGCTACTCTAGTTTCCTCCTGACAAGCAAAGACATTATGCTAACTGGCTGTTCCAAATTGCCTGTAGGTGTCAATGTGAGTGAATGATTTGTCCATTGCCCTGTGATGGTCTGGTGAGCTTTTCAGGGCACACTGTGGGCTCCAGCCTCCCCATGACACCAGTAGTAGGCGTATGAGTGAGTGAGTGTCCATTACACCAATTGTTTTCATCGCTCTACCTGACTCCTTAACCTTATCTTGGATTACCTATGCTGTGTTATATGCCTGCTCTCATCTGTGATTTGGATTTGTTTGCTTAATGTTTTTTTATACCTCCAAGTGTACTCATTTTATCCTCCAGCCTTCCTCCCATACACCTTTTTTCATTATAGATGCTTGTCAGAAAGTTAATATCGCCAAACCTGACAGTATTAGGGTCGTGGGGAGGCTGGAGCTTATCACAGCCGACACTGGGTGAAGGCAGAGTACACCCAAAATGATCCACACAAACATCCCCACTCACACGCATACCCAGGGACATGTCTTTAGGATGTGGGAGGAAACCTGAGAACATGCAAACTCAACACAAACTCCCGAGCCGAGGACTCAAACCCATGACCTTCTTCCTGAGAGGCAGATGTGCTAATCATTACACCACCGTGCTGCCCAGGGTTTATCATCTTCACTGTTCATGCAGATTCAAAAGAGGACATTTTATTACATATTTTATTGTGATTATTTGCCAGCTAGTATAAAAGCGGTACCCTGGCTGGTATGAATAAGTTTTACAATATGTACTCTTCATGGTAGCTGGATATCTAAAACAGGCTGACCTGAAAGCACATTTCAGAAAAAAAAGACGATGAATGGGCTTGTAAAACTCACTTGAAAACGTACTGAATGAAAGACATGCTGACATTCATATATTTTCTTACCTTATCTATCTTAGCCAGTTCGCTAACTTCAGCTAACCTGATCGAATCTCTGTCAGTCTTTTTCATGTGGTCATGTTTATAATCATTAATACCTTTCATTCCTAAAGTTAGCTGCATAGCTAACACAAGCTAAACTGGTAGGATTTCACATAACACTTTTCAGTGGTTTATAAATGTTAGTGCTCATTTACAATGCTAACGCTAGCCACAGAGCTAGCATGAGCCATACTGTCAGGATTTTACAGCACACTTTGCAATATTTTATAAATGTTTAAAGCTTGTATACAATGCTAATGCTATGTACCTAACAAACATGAGACAAAGTGGCACGATACCACAGAGAACTTTTTAAGTTTTTAATAAATATTTCATGCTTGTTTACAATGCTAATGCTAGCCACATAGCTAATATGAGCTAGACTGACAGGATCTCACAGAGCACTGTTTAGTCTTTAATAAATATTTAGTGCTTGTTTACAATGCTAATGCTAGTCACATAGCTAATATGAGATAAACTAGCAGGATTTCACAGAGCTCTCTTTAGTGTTTTATAAATATTTACTGCTTGTTTACAGTGCAAACGCTAGCCACATAGCTAATATGAGCGAGACTGACAGGATTTCTCAAAGCACTATTAAGTATTTTTTAAAGTGGTAGAATTTGTTTACAGTGCAAATGCTAGCCACATCGCTAAAATTAACTAGTCTTAAAAGATTTTCCCAGAGCACTTTTCAGTCACTTATGAATGTTTGTAGCCATCAGAGCCAATGCTAGCCACATGCATCCAATAATCAAAGAGGATTTAAAAATAAATAAACAAAACACAACACAATCTTTACAATAATGTTAGGTCATTAGCTATAAGCTAACATGGCAGTAATTCTGAAGCGATTTTTGTTCATATAGTTGTTCACTGCTAACACTAACCACATGAACAGGTAGATGACTTTCATCGTTTATTTAGTTTCTGAATTCCGTAATCATAGTAGGGTCACAGGGAGGCCAGAGCCTAGCTTTAGCTAGCAAAGCCTAGACTTAGCTTGGCTTATCTCTGGGCGAAGGCGGGGTACAGACTGAACGGCTTTCAAGCACGACGACAGCATGAATCTCTCAACATAGAATTGTTCTCGCTGAGGTCGGAACTCGAACCCAGGACCTCGACGCTCTCAGGCAGATGTGCTTTCTCTATTTTCCGTTATCTTTTTATTTTTCGATGAATATTTATTAAAAAAAAAATCCGCGATGCACTGAAGCCACAGAACCTGAAGCACGATATAGCGAGTGATCCCTGTATATATTTATATGTTACAGGTTTGCGTATATGAGTGAGATGATGTGTTCCGAGATGGGCGCCAGCCTCCCCGCAACCATAATTAGGATTAAGCCATTTAGAAAATGAATGAATGATGTGTTCCGTGATATGTTTGTAATTTCCTGTCGCTCATCCTCCCGTCTTGACAGGAACGCATTCGGCGTGTGCATGATATCAGTGCAGAGAAACGTGGTCTTCGTGCTTTCTCCGTCCCTTTGAAGGCACTTTCAGATACAATCTTTTGCCAAACCGGCCGCTTCATTACGGCAGCCCTCTTTATGATTGCTCTTGACACATAATTTGTCTGATTTGATGACTCACTGAACTTTGATTAAGCGGTAAAAGTCGTTCATGCCTCGGTCATGTTTCCTCCGTTTGTTTCATGCCGTTACGCAGCAGCCTGTACAAAGACATCTTGTTTGCTCCGAGTTTATCAGCGGGAACATCTCTAATTGCTGCATATTCATTAGCATGTTAATTAGTCTATTTGTAATTGAAAGATTTGTTCAGTGACATGTTATTAACCCTCCGGTACTCAGCTGTTCGATTAGGTCTTTTATAAAAGGCAGCAATTTATTGCTTCCCGAGTGCTCGCACTTTCTTTTATAATGATTTTGCTCATAAATCTTTACAGCCAAGATATGATTCATGGAGAAAACCCGCTATACGCAATGAATCAAAAGCGTCTACTGTTGGCTAAATGTTATGACAATACGTCTTACTTGTTTGCCAAACCATTTAATCCTATTATGGTTATGTGGGGACTGGTTCCCATCTCAGCCTACTCTGGAGGAAGACGGGGTGCACCCTGAATCATCGCAGGGCTAACCGTCACACAACCATTCACACTGATGCTCACACCAAGGGGCAGTTTGGAACAGCCGGTTAGCCTAATGTGCATGTCTTTGGACTGTGGGAGGAAACCGGAGTACCTGGAGGAAACCCACGCAAACACGGGGAGAACATGCAAACTCCAAACACCAGATCCAGCGACAGACAGCATTTTTTTTACTTTGCATGTCAAATATGCAGATATGAAAAATTACATCATTACACCTCACTGAGGTCTCACCAACGCATCATTAGCAACAACGGCACCAGCTCCAAAAAGCTCTAATGAATCAGGATCCGCCACAATATTTTACAGAGCGCCATTACTGACACTCACACCTAGGGGAGATCTGGAACAGCCAATCAGTCTACTGCGCATGTTTTTGGACCGTAGGAGGAAACCAGAGTACCCGGAGGAAACCCACACAAGCACGTGGAGAACATGCAAACTCCACACAGAAACGTCCAGGCTGGGAATCGAACCCAGAACCTTCTTGCTGTGACGCGGACGTGCTCACCAGTATGTCACCGTGCCGCCTGAGTCATAATTTATTCGAGTAAATATTTTAATTGCCTGAGATTATTATTCGCCCTGTTATCACTTAATTTAATCATTTACCATTTTCCACACATTCCCGAGCAAAGACTTGAGTCGTAGGATCCCGATCCTATCAAAATACAATTTTAATATTAGAAGAGCAGAACTAGACACACTGAACATGTAATTATTGTCGGGGGGGAAATGAATGAACGAATTAAGATCTTTTCCCAGCAAGACGTGATCCTGCCCTGTGAGTAATTCATGGGTGATCACTTTCGAGTCGCGGGTGCTTAGCTGTCGCATTTCATTCTCAAAATGTTTTCAAATTTGTCTTGCGACCATCTCTCACTTTGGGCACCTGGTTCGCCAATTCATCGCAAAAGACGTTTCCGCGAACGTCGGTGCGGTGTAGTCTCAAACAGTGCGCACATGTCTTGAGAAGGTTGCGACGTTGTTTTATCTGATTGTCGTTTGCGAGGAAAAGCAACGAGTTAGAGATTTCCACGCGTAAAGTTTGAGGCTGTCACTGTTACGACTTCTGGGAAGACTGAGTAGGACCTAAATGCAGGATACGCAGGAGGCAGAGTCGAGTGGAGAAACAGCAAGACATTTATTGCGATAATCCGGGTAAGCAGACAGAATAACAGGTCAAGACAAAATCATAAAACGTAATCCATTGGTGATAACAAGGACGACAATAACATCTAATGAACCTGCACAGGGGAGCTTGTTAGCAGGAAATAAATAGGGGTCTTGATGAGCGACAGGTGTTTCAACCGGGAATAGGCAGGGCCACGCCCGTCAGCCTGTAGAGACACACAGAAAAAACACAGAGACAAAAATTCAGGACAGCTCCCCTAGTGGCGAGAACGTGCAGAGTCGTGACAGTCACATTCTGCTGCCCAGAGCTCCAAAAATTCTGGGCTGCACCTTTAAGAACCTCCACGGTGCAGCAATTAGTGGTAATTAATCACAGCTGCTTCCTGTCTATATATTACTCTCCTGTTGTTCGGCTCTCTGCCAGCTCCTGTTGCCTCGCTCTTTGAGCTGCAGCGGTCCAGCAGTCTTCCCACTGGTTTGTTCCTGGAGTCTGTGCTCTGCCTCTCCGCTGCCTAACACGTGCAGACTCTTTAGTTTTTGGATTTATGTTTTTGGATTTCTCCCTGTGCTTCAGTCAGTGCGTCTGTGCTTTTGAACTTGGACTGTCTCAGGATTTGGGGTTTCTGGATCATGGACTTGGGTCAGTTTGCCAGTGCCTCATCGGTTTCCCCTGCTGTTCCCGAGCTCCCTTCCCAACCTCCCCTGGTACGATTCCCAGAGTTCCTCAACTCCACCAAAAGGTATAAAATTTTTATCTTCATAAGCGCCAGTCCCGAACCTCACTCCATCTCCTGTGCTCCGTCCGAACAGTCGCTGGGTGTGAACCCACCGGACCTCCACTGAAGCTCTGCCTACCCTGGTTATAATATTATCCAACTCCACCGTCAATAAATCACCTGTTGTGCTCTGGATCCTCATTGGCTCACTGTCCTGAAACTGACAGAGACATCCTGGCGTTCGCCATATTCCATGCAGTTTGGATTTTGCTTGCAGATAACGTGTGAACAAAACATGACTGATCCACAACAGGAGATTTGCTTTTTTCCCCCCAACCACACATCCTCAAATTAGTCACAAATTGTTGCATGATTTTCACGATATATGGATTTAAGCTACATAATATTTGCTGCGATGACCTGGTGAGCTATACAGGGTGTGCTCTACCCTCGCCTAAAGTTGGCTGAGATGGGCAACAGCCTCCCTGTGACCCTAATTAGGATTAAGCGATTCAGGAAATGAATGAATTATGATACCACCATAGTGTGTGTGTGTTGGCCCTGTGATGGATTAATAAGTTTTTCAGGTGTAACCCAGATTCGCTGAGAGAGGCTCCAGCCTCTCCTTATCCCAGCAGGATAAAATGGTATGAATGATCGATTTAAACCTGATTTTATTTCTCCATTGATGACGTGGTCCCCAGCAATGACCTGCTACACAGAAATAACAGACATGTATAGCATAAACACGCCATCTCTTGGAAATAAAACAGAATCGGCCACAATGTCTTTCTGAAACCATTTGCTGACTCCTGTACCTGAGTGTCAGTGACTTCTGCAGTGAGCAACTTGATATTAATAAACATCTCATCTCTCATCATCATCTTCCGCTTGATATGGGGTTGGGTTGTAGGGGCAGCAGCCTAAGCAGTGAGGTCCAGAGAGAGAGCGAGAGAGAGAGAGAGTGAGAGAGAGAGTGCATGAGAGAAAGTGCAAGAGAGTGATAGAGTATGAGAGAGAGCAAGACAGAGGGAGCATGAGAGAGACAGAGTGTGTGTGAGAGAGAGAATGAGAGGAAGAGCGACAGCAAGCGCGATAGAGACAAAGCATGAGAGAGAGAGAGTGTTAGGGAGAAAAAGTGAGAGAGACTGCGAGAGACAGAGCATGAGTGAGAGAAAGAGAGCAAACGAGAGGGATAGAACGAGAGAGTGAGAGACAGAGAGCAAGAGAGAGAGAGCGTGCAAGAGCAAGCATGATGGGGTCCTTGGCCGTGACCTCTACGGCTAGCTCACCAAGAGGGGGCACGGTGGCGTAGTAGCTTGCACATCCGCCTCCTAGCAAAAAGGTCATGGGTTCAAGTCCCGGCTTGGGCGAAAGTGTTTCTGCATGAAGTTCCAGGGATCTCCCTGTTTCCGTGGGTTTCCTCCTGCAGTCCAAAGACACTCATCATGCTGATTCGCTGTTCCAAATTGCCGCTCGGTGTGAGTGTGAGATTAAGTGTGTGTATGTGTGTGTGTGTGTGTGTGTGTGTGTGTTGGCACTGCAGTGGTCCAGTGATCTGTTCGCCTGGTGTCGGCTTCGATAGGTTCCAGCCGTAGTAGACTGTAGTAGGGTGAAGCGGTTGGAGTGATGAAGTGAGTGATGGAGGGATAATCACTGGTGAGGGTGCACCGTTAATTGCATGTTGTCACGTGATGACGTTTGTGTAATCCAGTCGCACGCTGTGTGAGCGTGCATGAGAGGGCGTTCCTGTTTAATTAGAACTCTGACAGCTTCAGTGTGTGCGCGCGCCCGTGCATGCTTGTTCATGTTGCAGTGTTAGTCCTGTAGAGAGCGGTGTTTGGTTTATAGAGTGTTGTTATAGAGCACACGCTCTACACTGTACTGTAGGAGGGCGGAGCGACTCACGCGCCTCTCTGGGTTTCTGTCTCTGCTTCACGTCCCAGTTAGAAGAAGAAGAGGAGGAGGAAGGGGTAGAAGAAGAAGCGAGCACATACACACCCACAACCGTCCTCGCGTACATCCACAAACACTGACTTTCTCTCTGGGTTACATTTGTGCACGTACACACACACGCCGAAGTGTCGGCACGCCGCGCCCTGAGCCTCGCGAGCACGGTGCACTCGCTCTCTGGATACGGGGGACGGAACACACACTCTTCCATCTAAGCTCTGGTATTAGACTCGTCCTTGCTGGGAGCCACTCGGATCTTCATACGGTGAGTCGATTCTCTCTTCTAGTCACACTCACGCACGCGTGCACGCGCAAGCCTGTATATTGACTCCCTCAGAGTGCGGGCGCTCGCGCCAACCTTGGGGGATTTGACAGCACTTAGCGTGCATGCTAACAGCTCGGCTAACCAGCCTGACCCCAAACTCCAACTCACACACACGCACTATCTCGTGCGCGCGTGATTTTCCAGCTCTTCGGACTTTTATTTTGTATTTTTTGTAGCGGTAGGATGTACAGAAAAAACAACAGAAGGGATGTTTTGAAAACATACAGTTGCACAAGGGAAACAGTTTAACACATGCACGCGCAGGCGCGTTCACACAATTCCACCTCTGGCTTTCTTTCTTATTTTTTTTTTTACCTTATGGTAAGTGATGGACAGTGGAGCGCGTGCCATGTGCACAGAATGCGACTTTTGTATTTTTAACAACACCACACAGTTGCACGTACAATTTAACTCCACACACACACTCGCTTCCACCTCCGGCTTTCTAGAATTTTTTTAAAGCATTAATAAGAGAAGTGATGGTGGAGCTCGTGCCATGTGGCAACAAAAATGCGACTTTGAATTTTTAAGAGCAATATACAGCTGCGCGAGATAAAAAAAAAATTGCTCTGCACACACACGCACCTGGATTTTTTTTTTGTAAAATTCCCAATAGAAGTGATGGTACAGATCCATGTGCAAGAAAAAAAAGTGACTTTGTATTTTTCAGGGAACACAGCTGCACGAGGAACACACACACACACCCTGCGCTGTCAGGACAGAGCCCGGGAATGCACTCTCACCTGTAAACAGTGTTTCTTAGCGCGAGCTGCATCGTGCAACACAAGGAAATGTTGCAAGTTCGGAACCACTGATTGTTCAGAACCCCGTGTCCGGGTCTGTGCGTGGGGTTCGGGGCGCTGTGTTCGAATACTCGCATTAATCAGTACAGTGTCGGAGAGGCGCGAGAGCCGCTTATTAATACTGCGTACATACCTGAGCATTCTGCAGAGAGAGAGAGAGAGAGATCTCTGCAAAACAGAAAAGGTATCGAACTCACATTTATACACCTGTAGCAAGCACCTGTATGGTGGAGCAGCTGATGAACTCTGAGCTGGGTCTCTCTCTCTCTCTCTCTCTCTCTCTCTCTCTCTCTCTCTCTCTCTCATTTTTCCTTGTCTCTCTCTATCTCTTTCCCTCTCTTTCTATCTCTCATTCCTTCTCTCTTTCCTTTTCTCTTTCTCTCCATCTCTTTTCTTTTTCCTTTTCTCTCTTTCTCTGTATCTGCTTTTTTCATTTTCTCTCTCTCTCTCTCTCTCTCTCTCTCTCTCTCTCTCTCTCTCCTCTATTTCCTTCTCTCTTTCCATCTCCCCCCCTCTCTGTTGGTGGGGCTGATGTTGTTTAAACAGGGTGCTGGGGATTTATACATGGTGTTCCCCACATACTACACTTTATCACACACACACACATACACACACGTTTTATTGATGAAGGTTTAGAGACTCGTTTTCCTGTAAAGCCTGTTTATTGTTCTCTAACCTTCATTAATGTGTTTGAATGCAGTAACTCCGTGTCTCTGCTCATTAAGGACACAACAGTGTTTAACTGCCTAATTACACCTGACACACACACACACGCACGCACGCACGCACGCACGCGCAAAGAAATCATGCATACGCAAAACACACACTACTCTACATCGCTATCATAATGGTGACGTGGTGGTTTTCATTCCCGTCTCACAGCAAGAAGGTCCTGGGTTCAAGTCCCGGTCTGTATGCGGGCGTCTCTGTGTGGAGGCTGTATGTGCTTCCTGTGCTTGTGTGAGTTTCCTCTGGGTACTCCGGTTTCCTCTTGTAGTCCAAAGACGTACACGTCAGGGTAATCAGCTGTTCTGAAACGCCACTAGGTGTGTGTGTGTGTGTGTGAATGGTTGTGTGGGAGCACGCCGTGTGTGTGTGTGTGTGTGTGTGTGTGTGTGTGTGTGTGTGTGTGTGTGTGTGTGTGTGTGTGTGTGTGTGT
>JAQNCB010000022.1:46448574-46459904 GCA_030068295.1 Euristhmus nudiceps | reverse complement strand
GTTATTATAAGCATTTATAGCGTTGAATATGTATTTATTGATATTATATACACATACATGTACGTATACGTCAGTCACGGGGGGGTCAATCCTACTTCACGGAAATTCGGTGTTCACGCAGGGTCTCGACCCCCATTAACCACGACGGTGAGGGATCCCTATACTGTACTGTTCTGTTCTGTTCGAGAAATCTGCCTGTAACGGTAATAAGCGCCGCAGTCACGATGATAAGGGTTAACACTTGCGGTGTAAGTGCACTCAAATTATCAAGTACAAGGGCAGAAGTACTGAGACAGATTGAGACGCAGCCCTGATGTACATTTAATTCTTGGGGGATGATTAAGCAGAAAAGAGCATGAGTGAACCAGCAGAGGATGTTCATGACCCTGAACCCAGCAGCAGCAGCCGTCTGATTGGTTATTGATACGGGTACTGTGACCCTGATCGTCAACCACAGACCTAAATTTAGTGTTACGGAAGGACGATGAAATCTGGAGGTCTGTTTGATGAAATTATTTTAAAACTACCTTATGTCCGGTCACCCAAAGGAACTATTGTTGATTAATGAAGTAATTAATAAGCTGAACTACTTTTTCCTTTTTTCCATTTCCCCCTATTTTCTCCACTAATTTAATCTAATCAATCCCACGACCACCACTACCTGGGGGGGCGTAAGCTTGAACACGCCCACCTCGTAACATGCAACGCTGCCACCCGCCTCTTTTCGAACTGCTGTACATGCGTATTTGGGGGCGGGTCTAACACACTTGGAGGGAAAGCGCTGTCCGCCCCTTCCTTGTACAAATGAGCTCACAGACGCCCATGATTGGCTGGTGATCGCTGTGAATGACAGGGAAGTGAGTGTATGTCATCCCTCCCTCCCATGAGAGCCAATCAGCTCCCGTATACTCCCTGCTGTGGGTGGCTGCGACATCAACCCAGATTCGAAACCGTGATTTCCAGGTTGATAGTTGCACATCTTGTCAATGCGCCGCATTGGGAGAAATTAACTGAACTACTTAATCCTCTCAGGGTCGCACGGAGGCTGGAGCCTATCTCAGCTGAGCTCGTCAGTCCTTCGCAGGGCTAACACACACACACACACACACACACAATTCATTCACATGTACACTCGCACACAGGGGAAATTTAGAACAGCCAGTTAGCCGAACGTGCATGTCTTTGGACTCTGGGAGGAAACCAGAACCCGGAGGAAACCCACACAGCAAGCACAGGGAGAACTTCAAACAGAAACACCCTCATGGAGCTTGAGATTCAAACCCAGAACCTGCTATTAATGTATATCTATGACGGTCAACGATCATCCAGAAACTCTCTCGTTTTTATTCCGTACAGTTTTCAGGGGGCGGTGCGATGGTGTATTGGTGATCACGTTCACCTCACAGCAAGAAGGTCCTGGGTTCGATTCCCAGCCTGGGCATTTCTGTGTGGAGTTTGCATGTTCTCCCCGTGCTTGTGTGGGTTTCCTCCGGGTACTCCGGTTTCCTCCGACAGTCCAAAAACATGCACAGTCGGCTGATTGGCTGTTCCAGACCTCCCTTAGGTGTGAGTGTGAATGGTTGTGTGAGTGTCGGCCCTGCGATGGCCTGGTGAGTTGTCCAGGGTGTACACTGCCCTCGCCCCGTGTCGGGTGAGATGGGCGCCAGCCTCCCCCGCGACCCTAATTAGGATTAAGCGGTTCAGAAAATAAATGAAGGAACATTCTCAGGATACTTTATTACTTCTGGTAGATTGTGTAACCTCTGTGTTGGTGCACCTGTCTTTAATATTTTATAGTTTTTACCCCAGCAGGGGACGAAGCCAGGGTTAATTCCTATGCTATAGATTTGGGACGAAGCCACGAGCCGGTTTTAAGCGCCAGACACTGTCGCTGACTAATAAATAAGCCAAATTCTTTCACTTTTATCTGAGCCCTGCGCTGCCGTTCCTCGAGAGACAAGCTAAAAAAAAACCCAAAACATCCAAGTCGAGTAGTAGAGTCTTTCCTGAAGGGGTGTCTTGTGTCAAAGTGGGAGGATCCAGCACCCATTTAAGTGACCCACATATTTGAACTTGATCCATGGCTTTCCTTTCTCATCTGTCAGTAACTGAGAGCTTCCCCTTCACATCAGCACATACAGAAGGTAACTAAGAACCAAGATGGGTTCCCTTATCACCTGGGCGTTTTAAAAGCCAGATGGAGTTACGGACTTGTTACATTTGCGGTTGGAGTAAAACTAAACCACTTCGAAATTCCCCGCTGACTTCACTTTTCAAGCCGCACGCCCACACAATGGCGCGCGAGCTCTTTAATTCGCAGCGCGTACAACGACACCCTTTTGCGGGATGCGTGTCCGGAGATATACGGTAGCACTTGCTATTCAGCGACAAGATCAAAATGTGAAAGTTCACAAGATATCGTTTCGCCTTTTTGGCTTCGATTTCGGTTTTGTCCTCTGTCATACAGGTGGTCCATGCGAACGTTAGACGCCTCCCCAGCGCTCTGACGGCGTTTGTCATCCGGCTCCCGTCTCGGTCGCTCACCACGGATGACCTTCTCCATTTCATTCGCGCTCCTGTAAAAGGACATCAGACTTTTTCCTCTGTAATCGGCGACTCTGAATGTCATCGGATTGGCTATTCTTCAAACTGTGACCTTTTCTTTGGTAAATCTGCAGGAAGTAAATGATAAACGCCAAGCAAACACATCTGTTTCTTTGCTTGGGGTCCCGAGGCTCCGTGATAAAGCATATACAGCCGGATTGCACCGGTGTACGACTGGCAACCCGGAGGTCACAGGTTCGAAACCAGGTTGATGCCGCAGCCATCCGCGACCGTGAACTGATGGCATACGCTCTTCTCTCTGTCACTCACAGCAATCACCAGCCAATCATGTGCATTTCTGAGCTCATGAACTTGAAACAGCCAGTTAGCGTACAGTGCATGTTTTTGGAATAAAGGAGGAAACCGGAAGTACCTTGTGGAAACCCATGCAAGCACAAGCGAGAACATGCAAACTCTACATAGAAACGTTCCAAGTCTGGGAATGGAATTCAGGACCTTCCTGATGTAAGGCGGACGTGCTAGGCACCGCGCTACCGTGCCACCCCGTACATTTATTCTATCTATTTATTTCTTAAAGATAATAATAATAAAGTGAGTTGCTGTTATTATACCTCAAGTTCTTTTTGTATTTTAAAGCAAAGAAGGAAACGTAAAAATAATTAAAAATTACATTTTATTTAGTATAAAAAAAAAATGTAAAATTATAATGCTTGGTGTCGGATGTTTGGATTTGTGTTCCCTGGACGCCGCTGAGCGTAAACACTGACGACTTGAATTTCCCAAGTTTACCACCAAGTTAAAACTTTTAGTGCTCATGTAAGAATTGAGGCCTGGTGATACTGACAGCCAGTTCCAGAGCGAATGTAAAACAGTCGTTCAGAACGTTGGCCTTGGTTTGAGCTGCGTGACATCATGTAGGATTAAATCAATAAAAGCTTCGGAGAGGCTGCAAGGTCAAACCTGCTGTCAGCTCAGCGGATCAGAAAACTGCCTTCCTGTCTCTTTTCCCTCTTCAACCTGTTCCAGTCCGGTTTTCCCTTTAGACCTGTCCTCTTTCTGCCGGTCCAATCCGCACCATCACACCCACCGTTCATTCCATTATGTTTTTTTTTTTTTTTTTTTTTTTTTTTTTTGTACAGATGTAAGCACTGCCTGAAAGCGGAGCTCTCCAGGAGAAGGAATCAGTTATTCCATCCATGTTTTAAGAGTTTAAGCCATGTTGTTGTTGTTGTTGTTGTTATCTGGATGTTAGATAGCATTGTGTCACAGTGGTTAGCATGTTTGCCTCACAGTAAGAAGGTCCTGGGTTCGAGTTCCTGGCTCGGTGAGGGCGTTTTTGTGTATGGTGTGCATGTTCTTCCTGAACAGAGTGCTAACACTGGAGACTCCTTCCATAACTAACAGCTAAATCACTCCCAACATAAAACATACCCGTCCTTCTCACTTATTTGCCAAACGCTTACTCCTAATAGGGTTGTGGGGAGGCTGAAGCCTATCTCAGCCAACACTGGGACATCTGAGACACCTAATATGCACATTTTTGGACTGTTGGAGGAAACTGGAGTACCCTGAGGAAACATGCAAGCACAGGGAGAACATGCAAACGCCGCATAGAAATGCCCGTGATGAGGCCGGGTCTCGAACCCAGAACCTTCTTGCTGTCCGGCAAGTGTGCTAACCATGCATGTGCTTGTGAAACGGGTGCATTGCTCTAAACTTCTGATTTAATATGAAGCTGCATGATTGTCAACGCTGCTGTGATAGAAAAATAATCAACACCTGACCAATCATGGTCGACATCAGAAATGATCAGCGCCGCATGAACACGCAACTCCTGATCGTACGAAGGTGTTTCAGGTTTAACCTGGGGGTCATATGTGAAGCGTGATCATCGAATCGGTTTCGCTCGTTGTATAAAGCGAGCCCGTGATGATTTACCGTCTTCTGGGTACGCCGAATACGAACATCAAATTTTCCATATGGCTCTTATTACCCAGTACATGATGCAGGACTTTTTTGTTCCTCCTTAGTGAAAGTGTTGCATGATATAAACATAATCGGCTTCGTGGGCACGTTGTCACCATTCCAACAATTCGTTCAGACGACACGTCAGGAGCCATCCACGATTCGGGATCGATTCTTTGACTGGTGAAGAATCCGTCTCTTCAGTGTAGCGCCCCCTTTTCCACTTGTCCAGCAACAGCAATCGGTCAGTATGCCGGCAGTGAAGCCTCGGTGCACAGTCCAGACCTGACTTGGCTTGCGCTCTGAAGCAAAATCTCACAAAGAGGGTGACATCATTAGAGGAAACGTGGCGTTTGGTTACGCGAATAGCAAACATGACTGGTGTTTATCTCTGTTAATTAGAGATTAGGTATCACTGGAGTGTCTGGAGTCTGCCTGTGTGCCCACACTCTGCATTCCGCCAGCCTGGAGTGCGCATTAAACACAAACCACCAGCCTCGACCGCATTCAATACGCTCCTGATTTGAATATATTTTTTTAATGTGCAGTGTTAATTTGATCAGGAATGCATAATTTTTGGATTGCATGCCCTGTGCTTGTGTGGGCACCGTCGTTGGACTGTCGGAGGAGATCGAAGGGAACCCACAAATGCACTGGGAGACCATGCAAACTTGGCACAGCGACGCCCTCGCCAAGGCCGGGACATGAACCCAGGCCGTGCCAACCACTACGCCATCATGTCGCCCCAGGAAGGGCTGTAATCATCTGAACTCTACACAGTTGAACTCTGAGAAGGGTTTTGGTGCTGTGCTGATGGTAGCTTTAACAGGAAAAAACCTTTAGCTTTTGAAAATAAGTGGCGTCAGGTTCCATTATTCGCTCTTAAAAACATACTCGCTGTCTCACTCGGCAGCGTTCGACGCCATAATAATGAGAACTCAAGCTTAGGGGGAGTGGGGGCATGACTCCAACCATTACAGTCCCAGATTCGAATGCAGTGAATATGAGTTACGAGTGCGATGTTGTGATGTTGACGGCGGTGTCGGTGTGAAAGGTGGAGCTTTGACGATGAGGTAAGAGAGCACGTAACTCTGTCATTCTGAAAGTTTGACGTGCACGAGCACTAGGCTACTCAATCACAGGTACAGCCCTATATTCCGAAAGCCTATATTCCGAAAGGTCAACCCGTAGGTCTGAGAATTACAGCCCACTGGTTGGGCAGCCCTAACCTTAACCTAACTGAACTGAGTAGGGTACCCGACTGATTTAAGCAAGGTGCCCATCTTGTATGATTAGGGACCAATGGGCCGTTGGAATATAAAGTAAATTGTAGAATCCAGAAATGGTCAGGTGACTCGGAATTGCTTTTTTAAAAAAGTTTATTTATTTACTTTTAAAATGTTTTTATTTTTCTCTCTAATTTTAGTCGTATCCATTTCCCACCCATCAGGTATTGCCTTCCCTGTCATATGACCGCCACCTACCAGGGAGGGATGAAAGCATGCACACGTCATAAAATGCTAGCCACTCGCCTCTTTTCAAACTGCGGCTCATGCGTATTTGGGGGCGGTCTAACACACTCTGAGGGAGATCGCTATCCGTCCCCCTCGTACGATTGGCTGGCAATCGCTGTAAGTGACAGGGACGAGAGCGAATGCCCTACCTCCCTCCCGTGAGAGCTTGGCCACTTGGCTCCCATGAACTCCCAGTCACAGATGGTTGTGGCGTTAACACGGATTTAAACTTGTGATCTCTGGGTTAATAGTCAACCTTGTTGATGCGCCACTTGGGAGCCTCAACGAATTTTACCCATTTCTTACAATAGTCCTATGATTGCTCTATGTCAGGAGTCTCTCTAACCCTGTTCCTGGAAATCTACATTCCTAAAGACTTGGGCTGCTCCTACGCAAACACCTAGGGGCCATTTGGAACAGCCCACCTCACAGCAAGAACACCCTGGGTTCGAGTTCCAAGCTCAGACAAGATGTTTCTATGTGGACTCTGTCATGACGCTGCATGACCCCGCCACTAGGGGCGCTGTCACGGATCGTGGTGGCCCTCTTCTTCCTCGTGGCCTCAGCGTACATTGAGTGCCCCCCCAGCAGCTGTATCGTGTTTTCAGGGGACTATATATAGCCCGGCCAGTTAGCATGCCGGTTGCTGGATTCTCGTGCTCTGTCGTGTTTTGTCTGTTTGAGGATTGTGTTTTGTTGTTCTGCCTCAAAAGCTAAGAAGGACTATGTTGTGTTTTGGTATTCCGGTTCCTGCTGAATGTCGGTTTTGGTTTCGTTTTTCTTTTTATGTTTACCCAGTCTTGCTGTGCCACGGAGAGTGTGAGCATAGAGTCGGTCTGTCTGCACTTCAGTCAGTGTTTTCTTTAATAAAGAACTGTTTTGTTTTCACCTATCGCCGTCTGCTCTGCTGCTTGGTCCAAGTATGGATCTACACGCACCCAGCCAGGTAGCGCTTAGCGTGTACTGTCACAGTACTCTTTACCTTCTCCCCGTGATTTGTGGGTTTCCTCTGGGTACTCCAGTTTCCTCCCAGAGGAAAGCCACAAATCATGGGGAGAACGTAAAGAGTCCACATAGAACCATCTCGTCTGAGTATGGGACTCGAACCCAGGGCGTTGTTGCTGTGAGGTGGGCATGCTAACGACCGTGCCACCCTGCATCATCCCAGTAACAACAAAACAGCAACGACGAAGTGGACTTTTTCAAGCTAATCAGTAGGGAGTCGGGTTCGAGACTGTTCTGTGGAACAGGGGATATGATCTCTGAGTGTTGTGTTGATTCCTCTGACCTGTTCTGTACTTATTTTGCCATGATGTCAAGAGAAGCAGAAGGTTTCATTGTTTCCTGCTGGTTTGGCTCATGGACGTGAACGCATGTTAACAGGACGACGGACGGTTAACGGATAGATTGTTTACCGCGTGCTGTAGGTTCCTTGATGTTGTACTGGCTTTTGTGGCTCGGGTTGTTTATAATGGCACCATAGAAGCCTTTCTGTTGGTTATATAAATAAGATTGAGGGGGTGACAAGGCCAGAGCTGATCTTCTCTGTCTTTGCAGTCATCTGAAGATAAATTAAGGGATCACACACTATAAAAGCTTCCCTTTTTTTATTTTTCTGAGCCAACATCTGTTTTTTATTGGTATGAGGCAGAATGAGTCTCTTTAAGAAGAAGAAGGAAAAAATCTTCATTCATAAATAATTACTTGCTTTATTCATCTGCAGATCCTTGTGTCCACTTCACGCTGGCTTTGCATGTAAACATGGTTTGTTTGCAATGAGACGTTCCAGAATTCCTGGGGATTCCCAACCCTATTCTTAGACATCCACCACAGTTTACTCTCCACACGTCGGCACATCTGGCTCCGATCCCACGATGCTACTGAAGGCCTTGATTATGAATCAGGTGTGTTTGATTAGGAATGACTCCGAACCATGCAGAGGTCTTTGTAGAGCTCCGGGAACATAACAGACGGGTTCTTTCCCAAACTGTGGCCACAACATTGGAAGCGCACAGTTGTTTAGAATGTCCATGTGAGATTTGGTGTTGGAGTTTTCCTTTACTGGAACTAAACGAAGAGGTCAAAACATGTTCGAGCGTGAAGACATGGTTCACCAAGGATGGATTGGAAGAACCCAACCTGCACAGAACCCGATCATCAACCCCAATAAAAACCTTTGGGATGAACATGAGCCCCAGACCTCCGACTTAAATCACTGCGTAGGAAACATGACACAATGGTCTCTCTCTTTATCCATGGATTATAAATATTTAGCTTCCTGGTTGCCTCTTCAGCTTTAGTTATGGATAGGCAGTGTGTAAGAATATGACCTCCATCTCCACCCTTGCGCCTTAGACATGTAACATGCGGGAAGCCATAGCCTAATGGTAAGAGAAACGTCTTTGAGACTGAAAGGTCGCTAGTTCGAGTCCTGAACCAGCAGGAAAAATGTGTGGTGTTGGGGGAGTGAACTCTACCTTCCCTTCCTCCACATTTATGGCTGAAGTGCCCTTGAGCAAGGCACCTAACCTCCAGCTGCTCTCCGGGTGCCATGATGTGAGTAGAGTTTTGCAGTCTCAGTGCAGGCAACGTAGAATTCATCCATCTCACTGCAAATAGGTTCTGGGTTTGAGTCTGGGACCCGGTGAGAGCGTTTCTGTGTTGTTCTTGCGCTTGCATGGGTTTCCTCCAGGTACTCTGGTTTCCTTAGTCCAAAGACGTGCATGATAGGCTGATTATTCTGCTCCAGTTTGCCCCAGGTATGAGTGCGAGTGTGAATGGTTGAGTGTGTGTTGGCCCTGCAAGACACCGGCGAGCTGATCGCACTGTACCCCCCTTCTTCCAGAGTCGCCTGAGATGGGCTTTTGCCTCCCTATGACTCTTGCAGGATTAAACAGTTTGAGAAATGAGTGAGTGAGAGTAAGTGTCTCTTGTTTTATAGTCTCTTGCTCATTGGAGGTGTGCCTCCTCCTCCTGCTGCTGATGAGATCGTCATGGCAAAGGGGTCCCTGTGGAGCATCTCTGGCATCCTGTTGTCTTTCCTTGGTGGAAGTAGGTTTTTTTTCCACATCAGCAAGAAAACATTTAGTTATTCAGCGCAGGCTTCAGGGTCTCCCTGAGGAACATCGTGTCCTGCCCCCAGGCGGAGGGATCACTAAGCTAATTAGGGTACCAGTTAATGACTTGGCATGGCCGCCATGGGCGAATCTGTCTTCCTGCTGAGGTTTTTTTCTGTCCAGGCTGTGTATTGTGTGTTTAGGTTTACTGATATCCTCGTCATTTACGATTTATTTACTCTGAAAATACATGGTGTATGTCAACCCTTGGAACTTGATGGTTTTTTTTTTTTTTTTTTTTTTGCACTTTCCCAAGCCTACTGGTAGATGTTTTGCATCAGTGTGAGTTTGAGAGTCTCAGTTGCTGCTGGCCAGGTGGGTCAATGCATTGATTTTTAAGTCGCTTGGAAAAACGTCTGTGCTGCGAATAGACGGGTATGAGGCCAGATCTCGCTAGAACTGGTTTGGCGTGGGTCCATTTGTGGCACGGCGTTTGCATGAATGGCACGGCTGTCTCGCTGACTGTAGGATGTCTGAGTTATGTGTGTAGGAATAGATACATTCTCAGCATCTCGCTCGGTCATGTTCTTTCTATTAAAATGCAATAATCAAGCTTACTACAGGAATCCCTCACTTTTGGTGGTTAATGGGGACCGAGACCCGATGCGAACGCAGAATTTCCGTGAAGTAGGATCGACCCCCTGACTGACGTATAGGTACATGTGTATATAATATCAATAAATACATATTCAACACTATAAATGCTTATAATAACAATTAAACATTCAAAAACAACGCATAAGATGTAAATAAAATACAAATGATATAAAATACATATATATAATTGTACATAGATGTAAATAAAGTGTAAGAAATGTGTTTTTAGAACTTTTAACGTAATTTTACCTCGGCTCTATTCACTTTGACGATAGCGACGCGCCACTTGTCGTCCACTTCTTCTTCGGTTGACGGAGTTACGCGGATGCTGGGAAATTCGTGTCAACCAATCAGCTTGAGATTTCGGAGCCGAATCAACCTGAGTACCAATCCGGAGTCGGTAGCGACCTCGCGGCATTTCCCTTAACTTTTCCCCATTTTTCCTTAATTTCCTTATTTTTTTTATTTTTCGATGAATATTTTTTAAAAACCTACAATGCACTGAAGCGAGAATTAGCGAGGAATCACTGTATTTAGGCATTATATGCTTACATACCGGAGATAATAATATCTAGGCCAGTGAATGACTCCGTGCCTGTTCGTAGCGTACCACGCTTCCTGTTTAATCTTCCACAAAGATTAAATCTGCTTGTTTTGACTCTGCTGTGGGGTATCTTTTTTTTTTTTTTTTTTTTTTTTTCTCCTTATTGTTCTTAAATGACGTCCCGGGTCATGAATTATCTCTGATAAAAGTCTGAATGCAGACGGACGTTGAGCAGCAGAAGAGAAGCTTTATAACCCACTTAAATGACTGATCTTTCACTAGCCGGTAATTTTCCTAATGAGGGCAGTGTAACATTTTGAAAATCATATTAATATCCTGGTGAAAAATAGTCCGAGTCAGAGTGGCCTCGTTCAGTGCAACTTTATCCGTGTTGCGTTTGCTTTAAAATAAAGCAGAGTGCAGGAGAGAAATTTAGCCATTCAGCTTCCTGGTGTATCTGCTAAAGGAAATATAGGGCAGTGTAACGAGGGAGTGCGGAAAAGTCATGTGACAAGGCTGGGTGATGAAAGGTACATGAATGCCATTCCAGTAAAATACCTTCTGTACAGTAAATAATAAAGAAATTCTGTTGTGCACTTCTTGGTTATAATTATACATTTACCTTTAACTTTGCTGTAATTACTAATACAGATATTTTTGATGCATTGGTCTCGGCAGGTACTGAAGGTCAGGTATCAGTATCACAAAGGAAAAAGGGGTATCGGGACATAGGTACCACATTGAAGGAAAGGAATTTGGCAATCTAGTTGAACATTTGGGGTTGCGTGGCTACTGTAAATACAGTAATAAATGTGCAGATCATTAAAACTTAACCTTAAAATAAGAATGTCTACCTTTAATAGTTATAATAAATACCTAAACGACTACACTTTGACTTTAACTAAAAAGCTAAATTATCAAGCTTATCTAGTGATCAAGTTAGACAACTTATTTTTTTTTTTCCTGAAGCCTGTTAGCAAAATAAATTTGAGATTTAAAGTTCAGTATGGTCAGTTTTAAATTGTGATA
>JAQNCB010000022.1:46398615-46414548 GCA_030068295.1 Euristhmus nudiceps | reverse complement strand
CACAGAGAGAGAGAGAGAGAGAGAGAGAGAGAGAGAGAGAGAGAGAGAGAGAGAGAGAGAGAGAGAGAGAGAGCTATTTCCCAGAGGGTCAATAGGTGGATGAATAATTGAATAAATATAGTAATAAATGCAGGAGGACTTGTGCAAATGAAGCACTCTGCGTATTGATGAGAAACTCCAGGGAAATCAAAGAACCCTTTAAATGATGCTTTAAGTGTTTTCAGATTGCTAATGATGCTAAAACACGGCTGCCTCCAATTTATGGCAAACACGGTTGTGCGTGCATACAAACCCCCACCGCGCCAGCTCCCAACCCCTCCACCCACCCACCCCAAACACACAGAGTCAATCCGCCGCACTGACACCGCTACATTGGGCAGCGCTGTGGGGCGCCGACCTTCGACCTATCACCCCATGACTGCTGAGTGCTGTTGACATTGCATGACGAGCCACAGATAGAGCGAGAGAGAGAATGAAAGGGGGTGTTCGGATCTCCTGAGGGAGCATGAATGAATAAAAGAGTAGATCAAAGCGTGAGGTAAGTCTTCAGGGTGTGACCTCTACTACCTCAGCTGTCAGGAGGTGTAAAGAGACAGGACATGTCACGTAACACAGGTTACGCAGGAAACTGTGAGTGCTCACACACACACACACACACACACACACACACACACACACACCAATTTAAACCTCATTATCTGGTTGTGACATAAGTATGTACGGAACATCCGGACATATGCGGATTTATTATCCTGACACAAATGTGCAAACACACTCTCACGCATAACCGTGTCATGTGCATATGAATGATGGGAGCTGCGGAGTTCAGCATGTGCAACAAATAGCTCGAGAACGTTTGATATTTGTATTGGAGCAAAACGCCTTCACCAATCCACCTGACTCGACTCGTCAACAACCCGGCGGAACTGCAAGACAACCGGGGAATGCTTTGACAACGGATATTTGTTCTAGTTATAAATATTTCTTATGTCCGACTGCCTAAGAATCACCATCCGTCATTGGCTATGACAGGCCTTCGAAACTGTACATCCTGTTCCTTTTTTTGGGGCGGAGATTGGAGGCACATTGAGAATATCCTGGGTTTGAGTCCTAAAATAGGCAAGGGCATTTCTATGCAGAGTTTGCATGGTAGTCTCGTTCTTGCTTCCTATGGGTTTCCTCCGCATACTCCGACAGTCCAGAGATATGGATGGTCTTCCAACAGTACAGAGATATGGATGTGGTCTTCCGACAGTCCAGATATATGGATGGTCTTCCAACAGTCCAGAGAAATGGATGGTCTTCCAACAGTCCAGAGATATGGATGTTCAGCACAGGTCTCACATAGTCAGAAGATATATGAGAACTGTAGCGAGGATTAACGCGGCCATTCCGCGATCATCCTGGCAGATTTTGGAGGAAAACTCTCACAAAAAGATGGGAGGAGGAAAATACAATCGGCTGAGAAATGTAAGCCTGTAGGACTGTATACACTACAGCCTTCATGTCTACCAGAGGTAAGTGCCATGCAACATGGCAGTCAGTCTTCCATGGACAGTTTTACCTCCAGGGAAACCTACGATGACATCCATTCTACCCTCACTCACATATTTACCAAACCACTTAATCCTACTGGGATGATAGGAAGGCTGGAACTCATCTCAGTCAGGAATGGGTTAAGGCAGGGTTAACCCTGAACCATTGCAGGGACAATCCACACAGAACCATTCACGTGCACATCCACATCTAATTGCAATCTGGAACAGCCAGTTGGACTGACGTGCATGTCTTTGGACTGGGAGATCCAAACTCCACACACAAACACTTTCGCCGAGCCCAGAGTTAAAACCCAGGACCTTCTTGCAGTGCAGCAGGCGTGCTAACCACTACGCCATCGTGGGATGAAAGCGGATTTGGGAGGTACGGTGGTGTAGGGGTTTGGGTTAGGTGGCTATCACAGGAAGAAGGTCCCGGGTTTGAGTTCCAGGCATGGCAGGGGCGTTTCTGTCTGGCGTTTTCATGGTCTTTTTCAGGCTTGCATTGGTTTTCTCTGGATTCTCTGGTTTCCTCCCACAGTTCAGAAACATGGACGTTATGCTAATTGGCTAGTTTAGTGTATTGTTAAAAATATTTCACATAGGTGTCCACCTCACAAGTTATTACAATAGTTTTTGTTACAAATAAGTCCACATGGAGAAAGAATAAACCCCAAGCTAAGAAACGTGTGAAGAATTCTGTCAATTAGAGGAACTTTCCCAAGCGTTCGTTCCTTTCTCATCGTGTTTCAAAGTGAAGCCCAGTGTTCTGGATCGTCTCAACATGGAGAACGAAGATCAGGTCATCTCTATTGTACACACACTAAAACATGACCTTCCTTAAACACATACATCTCTTCATCAAAGAGCAGCCGAGACGCATCTGCTGCTGATGAACATTCGGGAGACCGGTTCGATTGGATGAAGCTTGAAAAGGGCGCCCTTCCTCAAATCAAACACCTCTGCACTCTCCTGCCCCAGCTGGTCTTAACAGGGATTTTATGGCAAGCCCCAAATAAACATACACTGAAAATTTTCTCTCTCTCTCACACACACACACACACACACACACACATTAAAAGCATCCTTTTAACTCAGCCAGGAATTCCCAGCCCAGGGACCCAAAATAATGAAAGTGCTTAATTTGTCTTTCCTAATGAGCCTGAATTGTTCGTGAGCTCCCCTCACCCTCCTTTAATTTTAAAAGGAAAGGCAGGAAGTTAATGGATACACCGAAGGGGGGGGACAGATACGGGACATTTTCCAGATCTTAACACACACCTCTTGATCTCGAGTTGCAAAGCCACTTAGCCAGATGCATACACACCACACAAAGAGAAAGTTCGGAAAAGACAGCACAAGAGAGTGGCAGCTTAGTAAGTTTTTCAGTAAAAGAAGACGACGATAAGCCCAAAATAACACTGAATTCAAGAAAGCACCCAGTAGTCGAGATATCCAAACACTTTTCAGTAATCCATTTTCAAACAAACTTCTCAATTACATCCCTGTTTAGTTCTGTCTGGCTGCATTCAGCAGAACAGGAAAGGGTCTCCAGAAGAACTCAGACCTGATACAACTACATGGAATGGGGTCTACAGGAGAGCCTCAAACTGCTGCTGTCCATTAAACAGAGCCTACAGCAGAGCTTGGACCTTCTATCCTTCACTGATCATGGTCCACTGCCAGAACCTGTAACTGCTGCCATCTATAAAACAGGGTCTACAAGGAAAGCTGGACCTGCTGCCTTCCATTGAGCAAGGCCTAGCTCAGAACCTGGATCTGCTGTCCTCCACTGGTCAAGGTCCACAGTCAGAACCTGTACCTGCTGCCATCCATTAAACAGGGTCTACAGCAGAGCATAGACCTGTTGTCATCCACTGAGCAAGACCTGCAGCCAGAACCTGTAACTGCTACCATCCATTAAACGGAGACTACAGGAAAGCCTGGACCTTCTGTCATCCACTGAGTCTACAGGAAAGTCTGCACCTGCTATCTTCCACCGATCGATTCTACAGTCAGAATCTCTACCTACTGCTATCCATTGAACAGAGTCTACAGGAAAGCCTAGATCTGGTGTCATCAACCAAACAGAGTCTACAGGAAAGCCTAGATCTGATATCCTTCATTAATCAAGGTTTACAGCAAAACCTGCAACTGCTGTCCAACCTGGACTTGCTGTCGTGTACAGGAGAAGGTCTACAGGAGAGTCTGAACATGGTTTCCTCCTGTAGTAGAGCCTGGACACTCTGGGTTCTAGTAAACAACATACAGTAAAGCCTGAATGTGGACTACAACAGAGCCTGGAATTGCTGTTACTTCCTGGAAAGGGTCCATCGGAGGGGTGTTCAAACTTATCCACAAATAGTCCTCAAAGTGTGGCTGCAGGATTTCACTCCAACCATACAGGAGCCAAGCCTGATTCCACTTCTTTAATCAGTTTATCTTGGTTTCCAATCAACTATCAAGTGCGCCTCTTATTTAAGCCTGCAGCTACATCGGTCCTTTGCAGATAAAGATCTACAGCAGAGCCTGGATTTTCTGCGCCTTACTGAGTAATGTATTCAGTCGAGCCCTTGTATTCTGTCAATTTTTGATTAGGTCTATAGTGGGTCACGGAACAGGATCTATACCCGGACTTGGTGTCCCATTATGCAAAGGGTCTATAATATTGCTTGTCCCACCCTTGACAGCAAAGCCTTGATCTTCTGTCCCAGAATAAGCATGGCCTACAGCATTGCTGGATTAGGTTTCCTACTACTAGAAAGTTTGGACTTTCCCTACTGAACAGAATATAAAGAACAGCCTGAATAGCGGAGTCTGGATGTGGTTTTCTTTCTAAACAGAGCGCAAAGCAGAGACTGGACTTTCGCTCACTTATTGACCAAAAGCATAATATATAGATTTATGCACCGTCTAAAAGTGGAGCTCCCGATAGATATCTCTGCTGACGTGACCGAGGCCCGTGTTATAAGAGTAGTGTGACTCCTTTCAGGGATAGCCACGTGTCATTATTCATTATGCATGTGCGGGTATATAGTGAGGCCAGAGAGAGAGAGAGAGCGAGAGAGAGAGAGAGAGAGAGAGAGCGAGAGGAAGACTAGCATTGTATTTGGAGCAGACAAAGAGAAAGGGTTAGAGTTAGGGTTAGTGGTGTTCTAGCGCAACAGAATGTACAGCGTTGTTGCATTGCATCATAATAAATCCTGCAGCTTCTTAACGTCAAGAAGTGTCTGTGTTTTGCTTCTCCACTGGTGTCTAAAGCATGGGTGGGGTGGTGTAACTCCAGAGTCAGTATCAACTTAAGCCTTGGAGAAAATAAATAAATAAACTAATTAATAATTAGACAAATAAATAAATCGGGCAGGGTTGGTTCGGTTACAGGGTGCTGGATTACTGATCCAGAGGTTGGGGGTTCAAGTCCCACTGTCCCACCAGTGCAGCTAACTGGGTTATGAAAGGCCGGCCGTGTCTCACACTGTTTGTAGTGAGAGGGATTTAAAAGACCCATTGTTGACTTTTGTAGAGTAGGCTGCATAGCCGTCAGCGTGTTTCTGCCCTGCGATGGCCTGGTAAGCTGTCCAGGGTGTACTCTGCCCTCGCCCAGAGTCGGCTGAGATGGGTGCCAGCCTTCCCACAACCCTAATTAGGATTAAGTGGTTCAGAAAATGAATGAATGAATGAATGAATCTCTCCTGCATTTTCCAACAACCATCCTGAGGAAAAGTAGGAAACGTTGCTGCTGACTTGTCTTTTCATCACCTTTCACTCACCGGTGTTAACGTTCATTTGTATCGCCTGTCTTGTTCGCCAGATTATCCGTTTAACGACTTCATGTTCCGTGCTCCCGTTGATGCCTCCCTGAGTTAGATTATGTTTTCTTTTCTGTGCGATTCTGAGTCCATGACCGTAGTGCTCTGCTCAGGAGCTCTGCAACGAATGAAAAGGAAGCTGTTTATTTACTGTTATATTCTCTTAATTAAAACAAAATAATGGAATAAAGGAAGGAGTCTCAAGTGTCGGAGCTTTTCCAAGGCACAGCCGGATGTGAAGGTGCAATGTTTAATTCGCCGAGAGTGATTGAGTGACTGTTTACACACACTATTATTGGACAATAATTAACTTCTCAGTGACTGTAACAGCAATCCGCAGTGTGTTTCTTCAGAACGTGTTCACGCAGTGACATGGCTTTCTGACAGAGAGAGAGAGAGAGAGAGAGAGAGAATGTGTGTGTGTGAGCGCATGAGAGAGAGAGAATGTGTGTGTGAGCGCATGAGAGAGAGAGAATGTGTGTGTGAGTGCATGAGAGAGAGAGAGAGAGAATGTGTGTGTGAGTGCATGAGAGAGAGAGACAATGTGTTTGTGTATTTATGAAAAAGAGGGAGAGATCAAGGTGCTCATTAAGGTTTAGGTTAAGGTTTGTGTAGGGTTGAGATAGGGTTAGGGTGAGATTAGGGTTATTGTAAGGCAAGGGTTAGATTATTGTACAGTTTGGGCTAGGGTAAGGTTTGGGTAAGGCTAGAGTGGGGTTAAGGTAAGGTTAAGGTCGGGTTAGGTTTGGGCAAGTAGTAGTTATGGTTTGGGTTATTGTAAGTCTCCTGGAAATGAATATAAATCTATGTATTGCATTGTCCCCTGAAGTTATGAAAACCATAGTGTGTGTGTGTGTGTGTGTGTGTGTGTGTGTGTGTGTGTGTGTGTGTGTGCAGCCAGTCAGACTGCATCGAGAGTAAAGAAATCATCCCATCCAGCCTTTGATGTTACGCGCATCCATCATGGTTTCTTTATGGTACATTTGGTCTGCGGTGTTCCGTTTGAACCTCTCCTTACAGACCCTAACAGACACATTCCTGCCGGAATGCCCTTCTTTTATGTGTTAGTTTGTAATGTATAAAAATTTTAATCGTTTAAAATAATAATAATAATTAAAGTAGGTTTTTATAGCTGTAACTGTACATTTGAGGCTTTTCCTCGCTGGGCCGTGATGTAGCGGTTAGCGTGTCCGTCTTACAGGAAGAAGGTGCCGGATTCGAGCCCCGGGGTCGGTTGGGACCACGTTCTCCACATGTTCGTGTGGGTTTCCTCCCACAGTCTAAGAACATGCGCATTAGGCTAGATGGCTGCTCCAGATTCCTGGATCCTAGTTCATCACAGGTTCCCTTCCCAGTGTTTTTACTGGTACCATTATTACTGCTGGGTGAACAGAGCTCACTTGTGGTTAAGAGCACGGAGGGGGTATCACCGAGATTCGAACCCACGACCTCTTGATCATGAGCCCAGCATGGAGTGTAAAATAAATAAATAAATATATAAATAAATTCTCCTTTCTTCAGCGTTCTAGAATAATGTTTAGTCAGTACATTTTCGCCGTCCTGCACCGCTGTCACATTCAGTAGTTTAATCTTGCTGTCACACTGTTGACCCACATAACGTCTTTTTTCTCGGCTCTTTAATACCTCTATGATACAAAAAAAAGCTTATTTCTGCATTTAAAGGTGCATATACAGAAAAAAAATAAAACACTACATGCTACAGTGAGCCGTTTGCTAGCTAACCAGTTTTTCTCTTGTGCTGGATCATCATGTTTTACTGAGGGCTTTTTTTTTTTTTTATACTCGAAATATGTCTACTGGGGATGTTTGCAAAAGTGCGTCCCTAGCAAAAGTTTGGATTTTAGTCATAACTAGGACAGAGCTCGGTTTTAAAATCAAGCTGAAACTAAAACTGGCTTTTTTTTTTTATACTGCGAAGTTTAAGCAGTAATCATTCATTTCTTTTGTTGAGCTGCTTAACCCCGGCTGAAGCCTATCTCCGCCACATAAACAGCTCATCAGTCTGTCGCAGGGCAGCACACACAACCATTCGTACTCAGACATGGGGCCAATGGCGTAGTGGTTAGCGTGCTGGGCTCATGATCAGGAGGTCGTGAGCTCAAATCCCACTTGGACCCCTACTGTGCTAAGACTCCTGGGCAAGGTCTCAACCACAAGTCTGCCTCTGTCCACCCAGCAGTATAAGTGGGAACCAGTACAAAAAAAATACTGAGAAGGTAACCTGCTAGTGTCCAATCTGGGAGGAGTTGAACTCCTTGTTGCTTCACACTACTGAAACCGGGGGATGAGCACCGGCCCTGATGAGCCGCGAAGCTCCGGTGTAAAAGCCCATCAGGCTTACCTTACCTTACCTCGGGCAATTTGGATAAGATAATTAGCCGGCATGTCTTTGGACTCTGGGAGGGAACTGGAGGACCTAGAGCACGGAGAACAACATACAAACTCCACACCGAAGCACCCTTGCCTAGCCTGGGAGTCATATCCAGGAACTTCTTGCTGTGAGGTGGATGTGCGAACCACGATGCAACCATGCCACTCCCCTCTGATTTAAGTGCAGCCAATTCCCACCCATCAAGTATGCCTCCCTATCACATGACCACCAGAAACCAAGAGCAATCATCCACCTCCTTATATACCCACGATTGGCGACTTGGTCACTTTGATCGATCCTGGTCATGGACAGCCTTGACCTAAACTCGGAAAGGTCAGGACTTGGACTTGCGATCTCCAGGACGATAAAGGCAAACCTTGCTGTTGCTGCGCCACTCAAGACCCACTCCTTCCATACGCTAAAGAAACATCACATTACTAAAAACGTCGAGCCAAAGGTTATAAGCATTCCGCATACGTTTGTTCGTCCGCCATCCTTGTTGCTATAGAAACAATACTGTTCCAGAACCAGTGCATATTAAGACTGTATAAACCTTTGATTTGTAGCTGGAACTAATCTCAGAGCCGCTGTTATCGTTAAACATTTCCTGACCAATCACAATCCAGGACTTCGTTTGCTGGTATAACAGAGCGACTGAAAGTTTCTGAGACACTTGAAAGAGTTCTTAAAAGGATCGGATCCATTGAGGCTGATACTCAGAGCTTTAGAAGATGGAGTGATGACAATGGACAATTGCCTGGTAAATGAGTGCATCAGGCAGTCTTTGGTTAAGCTGAGAGGTCTGGTAAAGAGGACCCCCACCCTCTCCCAAACCCCAAACCCTCCATCCCCCCTCCTCCATCCTCCACAGGCTCAATAGCACTACGGGGATTTATTGGCCAAAACAGTAAGCAAGTACTGCAGGCTTTCAGCTCACTGGCTTTAGATCTGTGATCTGTCTCCAACGTCAAGCCTTCACTAGATCTGTAATTAAGAACTGGGCTCTATTGGCAACCCGAGACGGAGACCTTTTCTGAGGTATGAGCCCCACTTTTCCATCTAAGCGCCCCTTTAACGATGTTGATTGTACTGCAAAAGGTCACATTGTACGTCAAACATTTTCCTGCTTTGAGAAGTGTTCAAGAATGAAATATTTGGCGAGGATGCGCAACACAAAGAAACTTGTTCTGTTTCATGTCCTGCTTCCTAAACTACAGTCTGGCAAATCGGTGGATTTAAAGAAGAAGAAGAAGAAGGAAAAAAAAGAAGAATACGAAAAAGTCAGACAGCAGAAACGATTCGTAGTGAGGGTTGGCGACAATTTCCCTCCCAAGCCGCGCATACCGTGATGGACGGCCCTGAGGTTTTTCCTGCTCTGTGATTTAATTTTTTTGTTGTTGCTTTCCACTGGCGCTCTTGTACCTAGTTTACTTTTTGCATTTGTCTGTGGCCTTCTAGGCAACGGCACACGGCGCTGTGTACAGACAAACCGAAGAGTCTTTTTTTTTTTTTTTCTTAAGCAGCAGGTTTAGCTGAAGCTGGTGCAGTATGAACAAGGCCTGCAGCAAAGCATAAAGTGGATTATTCTTCTGTAGAGCGTGGGAGTTTGGAGCAGGTCCACTGAGGACACAGACTAGCTGACCTATGACCTCGCCTAATCGTTCACAAATTAGCCTTGTCAAGACAGCCATCCTCGGGTCGCCTCGTCCTCCTCCTCCTGCTGTTTACACACACTGCAAGTCTGGGCACGCCTTCAACTTCATGTCCATGGTCATTTTTAGGTCCTAGCAACAGCCACTGTGAGAAGGCTGGAGCCTATCTCAGCCAGTGCTGGACAAAAGTACACACTGAACAGCTCACCAGTCCACTGCTGGGCAACATACAACCATTCCCACTCGCAACTAGTGGCAATTTGGAATATCCAACTAGCCTGATGCACATGTCTTTGTACTGTGGGAGAAAACCAGAAGGAAACCCACGGCAGCACATAAGGATACATGCAGACTCCACACAGGAAAGGCTTCACCAAGCCAGGGACTCAAATGCACCCAGGACCATCCTGCTGTGAGATGGATGTGCCAACCACTACGCCACGCTGCCGTCCTGGGAGGGGCATTCAGTTGGCTGTAATCATCGGAACACTACGAAACGGTGTTTCGAGGGTTGGGGTCTAATTTGTTTGTTTGGGAGGAAACGGGTGTGTCTAGAGGAAACCAACACAAGCATGGGGAGAACATGCAAAGTCTCTCCAGCCCTTGCT
Source organism: Euristhmus nudiceps (assembly GCA_030068295.1). NCBI lineage: Eukaryota > Metazoa > Chordata > Actinopteri > Siluriformes > Plotosidae > Euristhmus > Euristhmus nudiceps. The sequence goes on along the minus strand of JAQNCB010000022.1, from coordinate 46,404,552 downwards.
GAGCCCGGGACTCAAACCCAGGACCATTTTTTTGTGTGGCGTATGTTCTGACTGCTACACCAGCGTGCTGCTCAGACAAACTTGGCTTAATAAATATTATAAATTGCATAAATATTAGGCCTTTTGTATTAGTCGTACTGTAGGTAGTAGGATTGACGTGACCAACTTGGCAAAAGGAAAATCTTTCATGGAGTTTGACCTTTCAAGGTCATTCGAGGTGAGCTGTTTGATTTAAAAGTCCATACGATTTTCTATTAGCATTCCATAGTAGGCGGCACGTAAGTGTACTGGACGGCATGTCCGCTTCACCGCAGGGAGGCCCTGGGTTCGAATCTTGGGCTCAGTTGTTTTTGTGTGGGGTTTGCATGCACAGGCTAATTGGCTGTTCCAGATTGCCTCTAGGTGTGAGTGTAAGTGTGTATGGTTCTGTATGTGTGTGTACCGGCCCTGTGACGGTCTGGTGAGCTGTTCAAGGGAGCACCCTGTCTTTGAGCAGAGTTGACCGAGATGCGCTCCAGCCACCCTTGACCCTAGTAGGAGTAAGCGGTTCGGCAAATGAGTGAAGTTGAATAAAGGCTAAATAGTAACGTCACGTCTGTCGGCACTTGTTTCAAGGTTATAAGCATTAGAATTTCTGTGAACTTGACTTTTGCTTTTCAAGGTCAGAGGGGATTATCCTGTTGGGAAAAACATGTGCATTGGTTCCTAGCCCTCACTCACTGCATCTGTGGGTCCGTCTCACTTGTTCCTCATAGATAGGCAATTGAGGAAGTAGCAGTGTGTACATTATTTTTTTTAGCATTGTGTTTTAGAGAGCATGCAGGTACTTTTTTTTTTTTTTTTTAGGTCATGAATGGCGAGGCCTGTTATGCTGCACTAGTTGAATGACAGATATGTGAGGAATCTACATGCCAGTACATGCTGCGTATGTTTTTTTTAGTTGTGAGATGGTTTCCGAGAAGAACCCTCAGTGCACCACTCCTCAAATGGGAACATCTGTGAGAGTTTCTCTCAGGGGTTATGAGCTAAGGTGATGGGAAACTTATTATTTTGTCCCCACAATGCATTAGTGTCTACATCTGCCAAACTCACTCTCTCCTGTTTTGGACTGTGGGTATGTATGGCTGTGTGTGTGAGATTTATGTCGACAGCATGGCCACGCCCCCTTTGTCAAACAAAACAGAACGGTTTCCCTGAGGATCTGAATCAGAGGATCTTTAAATGAGTAGGATTTTTTTTTTAGTTGGATTTTTAAAATTTCTCTGGCGGTTCTACCCGACATCAAATGAAAAGTGATTGACAGGGTACGTGACTGGCAACCCGAGGATTGCAAGTTCGAATCCAGATTGAGCCGTCCGTGAGCGGGAGACCTTGAGATAACTGGCTGAGCTCTTAAGGGAGGGAAGGATGGCATACGCCCACTTAGGTGTCACTCACAGCGATTGCCAGCCAATGAGGAGGTGAGCTCACGTTTAGGGGCTAGTGCTTTCTCTCCAAAATACACATGAGCAGCAGTTCGTAAAGAAGCGGATGGTGGCATTGCATGTCACGGAGAGGGCATGTGTATGCGTACGCCCCTTCCTGGTTGGTAATAATTGGGTGATAAGGAAGATAATACTTGACGTGTGGGAATTGGATATGACAAAAAAAATGGGGAAAATGTGTGGGGGCGGGGCTGGAGAGTACAGAGGTGTCGTTTAAAGGTGTTTAATTCCTTTAGTAACCAATTTACTTTCACTCACTTATTTTGCTGAACCGATTAATCCTATTTGGGTAGCGAGGAGGCTGGAGCTTATCTCAGCCAACACGGGACGATGGTACACCCTGAACAGCTCGCCAGTCTTTCACAGGGCAACACGTACACTACTAGGGGCAATTTGAAACAGCCAGTTAGCCTAATGGGCATGCATTTTGACTGTTGGAGGAAAATAGAGTACTGTGTTATTCCTGCATACACTGGCAACTTGTACAGGTGTAGCCCCGCCTCCCACCTGAAGTCTGCTGGGATTGGCTCCAGTTCATGCCAGAACCCTGATAGATAAGCAGCTAATATAATCATAGAGGGATGAACGGCTGGATGGGTGAGGTGTATGGGAAGCTACATCTGTAGCTTATAGGATTCCTTTCCTGTGTGTGTGTGTGTGTGTGTGTGTGTGTGTGTGTGTGCAGCCTGGTGGATGCCCCCGGGAGGATGTTTTAAGTAGAGCGTAGCCCGCTTCCTCAACCCCTCCCTCGTCCTGCGCTAACGAACCTGTGTACCTCAGTCGTGCCCAAGTATCAGCGCTGCTCTGACAGTTGACAAAAAGATCAATGTTTCGGATCAGATCATTTTGGTGTGTGTAGTTGTAGCAGCTAATTATAAGAACCACAAGGATGGCCAAGTTCTGGCCTCGTGCTGGCGTGATAACTTAAAAGTACTTGTTGCAGGAAGCTTCTGGTCGCTGTGCTCTGAGTTACATATTTACACACAACAGCAAGGCCACATGCTCACATTGCAGCTGCTAAGGCAGGGATTTGTCCTGTGGACAGACTGTAGCACGGCGTAATGCATGCTACGCTAGCAAACGAGTGTTATCTGGAGATTTTGTTGCTGTTGTCTGAATGTCCTGAAAAGAATCTTGTGTGCGAAGACATTTGATCCATAGCAACAAGCTTCAAACGTTTTGACAACTTTAATTTTGAACAACTTGAGAATAACATACTGAGTCGCTTCCAACGGAGGTTCCTCGAATGGGGGCAAACTGGATATTCACGATCATAACCAGGTCATTGTGAAGTCGGAGACAGGGTGGACGTCGCAGAATGTTCTTTGACATCCACTTTTTCTTCAGTACATAATTATTAAATATACAGTCCATGTCGATTATTCACCCAAGACGAGGGGGATATTACTGAATATCCTGAGGTGAATAATTGCTCTTTGTTTTAGTATTAAACAGTAAAGAAAACTAAAATTAGATTATTATTCTTTATTTATTCCATTTTTGTAATGTGACTGTGATCTTCTGAAACGCGTTCAGGGTTTATTTATTTTTAATTTTTCCTTCCCCCCCCCCCCCCCCCCCGCAATTTAGTCATAACCAGTTTTTGTCAAGTAATTCCTCCTTGTCACTTGATCACCACCAACCAGGTAGGGGGCTAAAGTAAGTACCTGCCCCCCCTCTATGACATGCAATGCTTCCACCCGCATCTGTACGAACTGCTCCGCGTGCATATTCAGGGGCAGCATAAGCATTCAGAGGGAAGGTGCTGTCCGCCCCCTTGTGCACATTTGCTCACAGATGCCCACGATTGGCCGGTGATTGCTGTAAGTGACAAGATAGTGAATGTATGCCATCCCTCCCTGTCCAATCAGCTCGACCAACCAACTCCCATGGACTCCAGGCAGTGGTTAGCTGTCTACATTTAACCATGATCATCCAGGATGAGACCATACTGTGTAGATTTCTTGTCCACTGTTCTGTCTTGGGGACATTTCAGCCCCGCCCCCCGGCATCTATTTTTCTTACCCAAACAAAATGATGGGTGTGAGATGTAAGTGACACTGTAATATGCATAATTAGTTGTGTGAATGCGGTGACAGGTGGCACTTTTTTTTTTTTTTTTGGGTGGGTGCACTTGGTGTACTCGCTGTATGAATGGTGCAACATCACAGCGATTACGTGCACACCGACGTGATTACGTGCTGAAAAGAGCAGACGTGACCGAGTTGATCGAGTAGTTGTTGCTACCTGGAGCTGTCATGTAGGACATATTCCCAGTGTAGTCTTAACAACCGTGTGTTTTCATTTCATGTTCAAAAGGTCATCCGTAACTACTCTAGGTGCTCTTACAGCACTGGGGATTTTTACTGGTGGTGCTGTGAGAGCACGTTGGATAAAAGCCGTGTTACTTTCCTCCCTGTAGAAGTGAATCTAGCATCATGTCACCTCAGTATTAACAAAGGATTAGCCTTGTGAAAGAGATGCAGAGTCACTCTACGTGTACATGGATGGACTCAAACGCATTTCTGGTAGGGTACGCCGTGCGCTTGCGTTGGTTTCCTCTTACAGTCCAAACAAATGTACAGCTACACTCATTGGCTGTTCTGGATCACCCTTTGGGGTGGTTGTGACACCTGTTCTGAGCTTCTTCATCAAGTCTTGGCTAAGATGGGCTCCAGCCTCGGTGCAACCCTAGCAGGATTATGTGGTTTGGCAAATGAGTACGTGATGACAATAATGATAATCACACAGTAATAATTATCCCACTGGTATGATGCAATACCAAGAATTATTCCATGGCTTTCCGCCAATCAGAAACAAGAAAACATTTTGAATGAATAATAATGGTTTTAATCCTTTATATATCAGTCTCATCAGTTTGCGCAGTTCCTTGTGAAGTATATACAGGAATCCCTCACTTTTGGCGGTTAATGGCGACCGAGACCCTACAGGGACACCGAATTTCCGCGACGTAGGATCGACCCCCCTGACTGACGTATATGTTTATAATATCAATAAATACATATTTAACAGTATAAATGCTTATAATAACAATTAAACATTCAAAAACAACGCATAAGATGTAAATAAAATATAAATAATTTAAAATACATACGTGTAATTGTACATGGATGTAAATAAAGTGTAAGAAATGTGGTTTTTATTTATAACTTTTAACGTAATTTTATTTAGGGTCTACTCACTTCCGCCTCTTGTTCTGTCAGTGAATGCTGGGAAATTTGTCTCGACCAATTAGCTTGTGAGATTTCAGAGCCAAGTCCCAAACTGAGTCCCAAACTGGAGTCGATAGTGACCTTGCGGCCTTTCCCTTAACTTTTTCCCTATTTAATAGTTCACTGACTCGGCTCTGAAATCTTACAAGCTGATTGGTCGAGACGAATTTCCCAGCATTTGTTGACAGAAGAAGAGGCTGGGATGAGAATCAGCACTCAAAGTTGGAGTCCGAGTCAACCCGAGATCCGAATCCGAGTCAGTAGTGACCCCTTGCGGCATTTTCCTGAACTTTTTCCCTATTTTTCCTTATTTTTTATTTTTCAATGAATATTTAAAAAAAAAATCCGCGATTGCACTGAAGCTGCAGAACCTGAAGCGAGATATAGCGAGGGATGACTGTACTAATAAAAGACACATAAGAATATTCCTGTATAAAATATACATACTTGCATGCATACACATGTACATACATGTACACGGAGCAAACCCACACAAGCACTGGAAGAACATCCAAACACCGCACAGATGTTCTTATGCCTGAGCCTGGGATTCGAACCCAGGACCTTCTTGCTGTGAGGCAGTACCATTCCAGCAAGAAGGAAAAGTGCAGCTCGGTACCTTTATTTCTGGGAGCGCACGTTTATACTCCATGTTCAGTGGGATCACTACTTTCAAGCACGTCAAAAAATCTGATTTCTCCTCTCCAGAATATCCCTAAACAGGCCTCAGAGTAGCGGAGCTGGATTAGTGGACTGTGGGTACTGCCTGCGTCCTATTTTGCTCTTCGCTCTTCATGCTTGTTTTGTATGTGCCTATTGTATTGCCATAGTTCCACAGTTCCCACTCTTGACAATTCGTTTTTTCCCCACCCCCTTCTCAGGATGCTTGTGAGGCGTCCCGGAGGACCCAGCTCAGAGAAAACAGTTAACCAGACGCACATCTCAGAACCACACTGGTAAGTAAACACGATGTCATACATTCCTGTGAGGCTTGGGTTAATAAGTGCTCATACAGAATGCTGTGATGCTCATCATGCACATTTTTGATGGTCTGGACTTGTTTTACGTGAGAGAACCTATTGTTAAGTAAGGTACGGTCTGTGGGCTTTTACACACGAGCCCAGTGGCTTATCATAGCCGGCGCTTATCCCCGGTTTCTGTAGCGTGAAGCGACTAGGAGCTCAACTCCTCCTGGATGGGACGCTGGTCCAGCGCAGGTT